>JAPWTK010000857.1:0-139535 GCA_029963805.1 Aromia moschata
TATCAGGTATTTATGTATGTATTTTATTAATACGACCACAGTTCTACCGATCCACTACAATTTTCTAAATGATCCACATTGTGAAAAGACATCCTTTTATACACTTGTTCCTTTTAACAAAAAGTCCATTATTTTCAAATCTGGGGAACGCTGGCCAAGAAAATTCTGAAAACCTCCCGATCCATTTTCCTCTGATCATGATATTTAGAAATCCTCTGACCTCAGTAGTAGAGTTGAACGAGTGAATTGCCGGTCCGTCTTGTTGGAAAACCAAATCGGATCTTTCACTTAACGACATTTCATCCACAATTGCTGCAATTCCGTGTTGTAAAAAGTTCAAATATCCTCTATCATTTAAATTTTGTCGAAAAAGAATAAGATCCAATCAGTCTTCCATTAAAAATACCGCACCACACATTAGTTTTAAAAGAGTACTGGTCTCTACACTCTATTACAAAATTGGGATTTTCATCAGTCCACCATCGGCAATTCTGAGAGGATACCGTTCCATTGGAGGTAAAAGTGGCTTCGTCCGAAAACATAATGTATTTTGAGAAATATATGTTGTCTGCAATCTCTCAAAAGTCTGCAAAATTCCTCTTACAGTTGTATTGCTACATTTGTCCTTTCCGCTATTGCAGCTCCAGAAGTAACCTGATGCTCCACAACATCTAGTAAAACATCTTCTGGCTCAACTTCGGTTTAGAAAGATGGACGAATTTAGGGGTCGTATATATTTTTTGATAGAGGAGGGTCTCCTGAGTATAGCGTCACAAACATTTTTTTTTTTAGGAAATGACCCCTAAAAAAGTCTATGAGAACTTTTATTTAGCAATAGTAATCATAGATGGAGATACTAGAAATTCCTGCGCATGCGCAGATTAGGAAGACGATAGATAGCGTCTGTCTTGGACCAAATAATATTTGATATATTTCAGTTGTTTTTTTTTTATGTTATTTATTAAGTTTATACAGGATAGGTTAGGTTAGGTGATATTATGTTATTGTAAGTCATGCATATCTCCTATATATCTTGCTAGGTTAGGTTAATTTAAGTCAATATTGTACTTTATTGGCGCGATCTATGGCATAAGTATAAATCATAAGTAAAAGTTCCCATAGACTTAACATGAGATATAAAAAAATTCATCTTTTTTTAGGGGTCGTTTCCTAAAAAAATTGTGCCTCTATACTCAGTGGACCGTCCTCTATAGAAAAATATATACGACCCCTAAATTTATCCATCTTTCTAAACCGAAGTCTTACCCATCTTCTTCCTTTTCCACAACTTTCCATGCACAATGCGTTTATTTTTATTGCTCACTGAAACACTCTCCTTGAATTTAAACAAAATGTTGCCGTCCGTCGCTTGAGAAATACATTTTTCAGGATGTCTGGCATTAAAAATTTCGGCACTAGCTCTACTTGTAGGATCTTCGCCATGAATTAAAATCATTTCAACTTTCTCTGCGTAAGCGTGTTTACAAAATAGCGAAAAATAATTATTATTTTGCTAATGAACTGTCATTTTATTTTTGCAAACTATCATAAGGTTTTCTAGCAACGGCCTTCCATGGCCATTACTGATTTTTTGGCATATTAAAATTGTTTGTTATTTTTAAGTAGTAGTTGCGTGTTAAGATTTAATTTAAAAAAAAACAGTTGAAAAACAATAGGCGATTTTTTGGAAATTGGAAAATAATCCAGACAGTACCTTTTTTTCGATTATGAATATCAATAATCTTCAGAACCAACGATACCTACGAATATTATTAGCACAGTATGTATTTGAATGGCAGGCTTTATACTGCTTTGCAGCGTTTTAAATGTTTCAGATCAGTTAGCTACGGAAGTGAATCAAAAACTTCGAATATATAAAAATTTTTGGATATCAAAATGTTTCGCTCAAAATCGGAATATGGGTGTAAAATGTCATTAGGAAGATAATTTCTTAGTGACATTTTTCGAAATATTAACAATTTAGGACGTTTTCTAAAGATTTATTTGGAAAATCACAAATTTGACAGTTGCCAGATATTAGCTGTCAACTTTGAATTGGTACATTTTAAATTATTTTGGAAGCAGAAGTGATTGTCACCAAAAAGTTTTTATCAAACTCTGATATTAAAAAAAATCCTATATGGTTCCAGCTTTATGGCCTACACTGTATATGAAAAGATCATACAAAGTTTTTTCCCTGGTGGATTAGTTTTTGAAATACATCGAGAAAACCTCTGGAGTCTACTAATATTTTGTTTTTAAATTCATGTCACTTACACACAGTGATATAAGGCATGTTTTGGCTGTTTTTTCTTTTTTTTTTTTTTTCGTCTCTAACAGTAGCGTGCATTTGGGTAGTAACCATAATATTTTTATGAAAAAAATATGTAAGGCACTCTCCCTCCGGCTTTTTAGTACAATTTTTTGAATCTCCATTTAGTGCCTAATAAAAAACGTCACTTAACATTTTTTTTATTTAGGATGTGGTTTGGGTAAAACATGTAATTTTAATAATAATACCACAAGCAGCATCAAGCAATTATGTGAAATAGTTACAAAATTGTAGTGGCCTATTGACTGAGTTTGTTTTATCAGAAATACTTCCAGCACACTTTGTCGACGAAATTAGTTATTTGGTTACAACCTACTTTTTTTTGTTTATTTAAGAAATTTTTATTATAACAACAAAAACATTGAATGAATAATAGACAAATACGAACGGCGAAAACAAATGTCGACGATAGGGTTCTAATAGCCCCGTTTATATCGTCGGATTCAATTAGATTTGCGGACGTTCGTTGGTAAGGGATCGGTGGTGGTACGCGAGAGACTTTACAAAATACTGAAAGGTTGCAGATGAAACAGTAAAAGTGGTCGTTTGTAATGAAAGAAATACGAAAATCTTTACAGTTCTATGTTCAAGGGATTCGAATTTTCTTTGACAGCACTATATTTATTAGCTTAAAGTCCTCTTTTTCAGCCATAGCGTTCTATTTTTTGTGTAACAATGACGCCTAGTAGCTATCGAAGTCAGCGGAAACGCACACGATCGGGCATCACAAAAAATGGCTGTAAGTATGAAAAATAACGTTGACAGCTCTAGTCGGAACTGCAATTTTTCATACAAAACTGTTTGGTTACTAATTTTAGATTATTCTGTACTCAAACTAATCCAATTTGTTGCATCATACTAGAAAATAGCGCCTAAAGTCATAAAATTTTGAAAATTCCTAAATTTTGAGTTTTGGCAGCACTATACAAAAAGCCTACCATGGGATTTTTCTGGAACCGACATTTTTGAAAAGAGGACTAAATTCTGAGCAAAACCTGTAAATTTCACGACTACACGATTTTTTTTGAGGTTGCAGTGAATTTTTGCTTATAATTCTTGGACTATAACGATGGTAACAAAAATACCATTTTTTAATGATATAGGTCCTGCAGCCCTTGCCGTATACCACATCTCAGTCTCTATATTTTTCTACCATGTATTCGACACGTAAGTTCCTTTCCATATTTCTTTCCATTCCTCATACTTACTGCAGTCTTTGTCGTCTCTCATTCCTTCTGTTGGTTTATATATCATCTTTGTAATACTACATTCTTCCATTCTCATCAAGTTCAATTCTCAATACTTGTTTCAATTCCTTATGTCCATCCAGTCTTCTATTTTTCCTGGACTACTTGGTTTATAACTGAATATCATCATTGGAATAATGTTTTCCAATTTTCATCATATAGTCATACCATAAAAATAGTTTTGGACGTGTTTCATAATCTTCCATGCCTGCATACATCCTTCCAGTTCTTGTATCTACCGTCTTGGTCACCTCTTTTTCTTTCTGTTGCCTGATTTATCATCTTGTTTATATCTTCTTTAGAATACCACCTTCTTTTATTACACAGGCCCACAAAAAAAAAATACAAACTGATTTCAATCTGAGTGTTTCTCACAATCGGGGTGATTTCTCAAATCAGTTTTTATCGACATTATGAGTTTTAGTGCATTAAAATACCTGGGGATATGTATTCATTTTGAATGTTTATAAGAAATGAATTTTTGACCCTTTGGAATGTGTAATAAGGTATTAGGTGGGTTTGGGGGCGATTAGGGGGTTGAAATAGGTTTTTATCGATATTTTAGTTTAACAGTTTTAGTGCACCGAAGTACCTAGGAATAAGTATTAATTTTGAAATGAATTTTCAATCCCCTGGGGGTTAAATGGGAGTGCTGGAGGAAAAGTGGACAACTAGAACTCATTTTTATTGTAAGATATTATTTTAATACACCTAAATAAATCATATAAGTAAGATTTTAACATATTTGTAAAGTATGATTTTGAGGTTATGTCAAAATCTAAGGGTGAGGGTAAATTCTGACTTCGGATACGTTTTCAGCACACCAAAAAACATACCGTATGGTACCTCAACTTTTAACTACAACAATTTTTTTGTGGGCCTGTGTTATCACCAAATGTTCATCAGCTGTTTTTGTTATACCTTCATCTTCTCCTATTATGTTTTCTGCAAGTAAGTTGGTGATGAGGGTGGTATTTTTCACTGCAAGAACAACAAGCAACTGTTCTTTACTATCATAAATGTCGTTTGCAACTATTTCTTTGGTGCATATTTCTTTCTAGATGAAAATTCAAAAAATTGTATTAAAAAACCACAAGTACAGTGGAATACATATTTTTTTCATAAAAATGTTAAAGCGACTATCACGCATGCCCCTGTTAGTCCTGAAAAAAATAAAACTCTAACGATCTGTATCTCCAAAACTAAGCCACTTAGAAAAAAACTTATATAACATTTTCTTCATGTAATCGCTTGAGAAGATATCTCCTTCAGTTTTTCAAATTACTTAGGAAATACCCTGTATAAAACGTAATGAAACAAACAGAAAAAACGTTTGAAACAAAATTCATAATTCGCTATTTAACAATTTCAAGAAAATCTCTCGAATATGTCAAGTTTTTAAAATGCCATCGTCTGGTATGTAAAAAAGTTATTGACATTATAACATTATTACCAAAGTATCCACAATAACGTAGTGGATATAGTTCATATATTCATGAACAATTTTTTAAAAATGTTTAATCATTTAAATGTTCTGGAAGGTCAAGATTTTCAATTTAAGCGGAAATATTCCTATCTGTATGTTATATTATTTGCCTTTTAATTTTTTCTGTGTAAGTGATAACTTGAGAATTCGTTAAGAATCGTCAACATGAAACCTGGAATACCCAAGTATAAAGTTAGTAGAGACGGGACGCACCACAAAGCCGTTCGCATCATAAATGCAATACACGAAATTAATTAGTAGCCTTTCACACGTTTGCCATAATTTATTATGAACTTATATCACACTATTCAACTTATTGCATATAGTGTAGTTTGTACAACAGCATAAACTGACAGGGGACTACTGCAATCAAGTTAAACTGAGGCAACCCCCATCACATGTTACATGTGTTGCCTATATGTCGCGTTGCCGTAAGCTAACTTTGCTCGTGTACCATGACCAAGCCAAATCATGAATTTATGTTCATTTGGAGAAGGTATTTGGAAATATATTGTTTGTTGTGGGGAACATTGTCGTGAGGGGAGGTTGGTAGCAGGGTTCCATTTTAATCTGAAATATTCCTGTGATGTATTGTTTTATTTTTTGATGGCAGAAGAATTGAAATTTCACATTATTATCTTTCTACTCTGATTCTACTTTCACATCCACACAGTGTAGTCCATTGGGTAATGACCAATGCAATGGCATTAGGTCAATAGGGTTAATGTCGTCGTTGAACCCATTGGAATCATGGGAGTCAACTGGATCATTAGCGTTAATGGAATCATTGTGGTTATGGGATAATTGGAATCATGGGATAATTAAGACCGTGGGATCACTGGGAGCAATGGAATCAATTAAGTAATCATTGTGGTTATGAGATCATTGGGATTAATAGGATCATTAGATCACTGAGTGATATCATACGAGTCAATGGAATCATTTGAGTCATGAAATCGTGGGGATAATGGAATCGGATGGAGGTGAATGGGATCATTAGGATCAACTGAACCATTAAAATTATACGATCACTGGACCACTGGGATAATTACAGGATATGGGATCATTGGGGTGATGAGATCATTGGAGTTATAGGATCATTGGAGTCATGGGATTAGTGGGATCATTAATGATAATGGGATCAAAGAGAGCATTCAGGCCAATTACTTTAAATCAGACTGTGCTTCTTGTGGTAAAACAAATTTGGTTTTAGTTTGTAATCAGACAGAAAAGTTATTAGACGATCATCCCCATTTACAGAATTGTGTGTTTAATATAGTAACAAAAAATACCGACATAACTTTTATTACAAATAAATGTAGAACGCAAATTATCGTAAATTCCATATATTATTAAGTCCACTGCGATATACATACTAATGGTAATATGTTTAATAACTTTGGTAATGTAATAAGTGAAATAGTTTCATTTTGGCATTTTCACTATGTCAAATTGTTGATACTTAACAAGATACAACATGTAGATACCAAAAATAAATTTGTTGCTTCAAACAGTTCAAAAGTTGAACATTAAAAACTAAGAGTTTTAATCTTCTCCTGAAGATGACAACTTAGTTGGCGAAACGCGCGTCGAGAAAAGTATAGTAGTTCAGTGTTTCGTGGAAAACGTCCAGTTTTTTTCAATAATGAATTGGAAAATTAATGAATATTTTCTTACTGTATAAAAATATACGTATTTAGGCAAATAAACACAATACCAAATTTTTTGTTTGTGGTAATGATACGATAATATTCTGTTATTTATGTACCTTGATAGAGACAACAGTTTATTTACCTCGATAAGGCAGAAAATTATTGCAGGTATACACAATTTTTATTAACCAAATGAATGCAAAACAAAAACCAGTCTAGACATAAAATCTTACTATTCTTCTGTAGTATTTTAGCTGAAACTTAGATGAATATTAAACAACACTTCAGACTGCAGCCCAGTCCATTAGCATGAAGTAACTAAGAGCAATTTATATTCAATTTAAAACATGCAGTAATGTTTGCAACTGATAACATGTAATACATGTACAAAGGTACTTTATTTCGTTGTCATGTAGTTAACAGCATGGAATAAATACTAGGGGAAGGATGGGTAAAACAACACGTTGTTCACATTGTTCTTTTTTTGCTAGTCAAGAACTGGTCTTATATATGTATACATATATTTCTCGCTTATTCTTATTTTAATATTTATTTTTCGTATATGTACGAATATTGAACATACTCTCTAAGTAGTTGTAATTACCATACCAGTTATAAAAACTTTAATAAACATAAAACTTTAATGCAATATTTATCATTACATAGAGGTTCCCATCTATGTCCCCACGGCATAGGCGTATCATAAGATATTCACAAATGAAGTTGGTACCAATGGTTGGATGGATTCAATGGTCGCTTTTTAGCTTTTCACATGTTCAACATATATAGTGAATTATATCCTGCGTTCAAAAAAACGAACTAGCAGTTTATGGAAATTTGAAGGTATATCGTTTCTTGTTGCGGGTGCTTTTTGTACAACTGTAACTATAATTGTCAATCATCCAATCATGTCAATGTCAAATTGTCAGTCATCCATCTGTCAGTAAATAATTCATTATTTTCTAAGTAGAAAGAATTTTCACGTAATACGAGGTGTGGCTATTAAATAACCGAACTGCTGTCATAACACTTTTTATTTGTTACCAATTACGGTAGCAACTTTTTCGCCTTCAATGACTCCCCTTGCCGATCTCTACACC
The DNA here is from genome assembly GCA_029963805.1 of Aromia moschata. Taxonomy (NCBI): domain Eukaryota; kingdom Metazoa; phylum Arthropoda; class Insecta; order Coleoptera; family Cerambycidae; genus Aromia; species Aromia moschata. Next base: position 7,818 of record JAPWTK010000857.1, read on the forward strand.
GTTCCATACGACTTTTCCATTGTTGAAAACAATGCTGGAAGTCCGCTTCTGTCAGCTGGTTCAGAACCTCCGTCGCTTTTCTTTAACCGCTTCCACACTTCGAATCTTGTCCTTTCAGCGCCGACTTGACCTTGGGAAATAACAAAAAAGTCACAGGGGGCAAGGTCGGGTGAGTATTGTGGATGTTCCAACACAATGTAAAAAACTCCTTCACCGGAAAAGGAGTATGGGCCGGTGCATTGTCTTGGTGAATCTTCCATGATTTGGTTTTCCACAAATCGGGTCTTCGTTTTCTCACGCTCACGAAGGGCCGTCAAAACCTCGATGTAATAATGTTGATTGACCGTCTGACCCTCAAGAACCCAGTGAACGTAAACAATGGCAATGCCTCGAATGTCAAAAAAAGATCATCGCTTTGAATTTGGATTTGCTCATCCTGGATTTTTTGTGCCTTGGCGAGTTCGGGCTCTTTCAGTGCATGAATTGGCGCTTTATTTCGGGGTCGTAGTAAAACACCACGATTCATCATAAGTAATTACCATGTCTAACAACATGTCCTGAATGAGTGTCAATATTGTTTAAAATGTCAGCGCAAATGTTCATTCTTGATTGCTTTTGCTCGAGAGTGAGGAGTTTTGGCACCATTTTGGCACCATTTTGATATTTACACGACGATCTTTTAATAATTTTACTGGAATACAATAATAGCGGAATAATTTACCGATTTTTTCAATGTTTTCGTCCGTTTTTGACGTTGAGGGCCGTCCGGGCGTAAATCATCTTCCCTCGTTTCACGTCCCTTTTTTAAGCCGTTTAAACCATTCAAAAACTTGTATGCGGGATAAACATTTATTCCCGTACACTTCTTTTAACATTGCGTAAGCTTCTGTCAAAAGTTTTTCCCCAGTTTACCCGTTGCTCAATCTGAACTTTCGCTGACTCTGATCTTTTTCGACGCGTCACTGGTGCATAGACTAATTCAAACGACTGCTACAGTCAAACTGAACGACCCACTGGCTTGTCCAGCGAGCTCAGTGTGGCGAAAGCATCACCAGACACAGTTCTGTTCAAACGTGTCGCGGCGACACGCTTGCAGAGCGCTGGTAGCAGCATCAATTCGGTATTATTTAATAACCACACCTCGTATACTCGTAGTCGGTGCGATGGACGGCTTTTACGGGTTAGAACAAACCCATTGTGCGATCCCTAATATGGAAGACTACAGAAGGGTTTTGAACTGCGCCTTGCCAGTTATTATGGAACTATGTTTAACGTTTTGCTACGTGCTGGAAGCAGCATCAGTTCGGTTATTTAACCACACCTCGTACAGGGTCCGGCAGGGAGATATGGAAAAGTGTGTGTTATATGAGGTGGGGTGAACCTAATGTTTTCCGAACAGATGGTATCTACTCGTTGGCAGATGCCATTTCAGTCACCATGGAACCGTGGACTACAGCTCATCATGTGTTTGTTTACGACACCTTCATTCAAACGCGCCGTTCTGTGATTCAAACACAGCGACGGTTTCGAATTCATTAGCCGAAACTTACTTTTACTTTTACTTTTAGCACTTACTTTTTTCGTGAAAACGAACACACTAATTTTCGTGAAAACGAACGCATTAACCTCAATACTGTATGGTTTCCACAAGATGTAGCAACTTGCCCTACATCCAGAGCAGCAATGGCTTTTTTAAGAGAACATTTCCCAGGACGTTTGATTTCGTTGCGTGGAGATGTGGACTGGCCTTCTCGGTCCACAGACCTGTCACTTTGTGACTATTTTTTTATGGCCTTAAATCTCGAGTATACAAACAAATCACGTACACTTGAAGCCGTTTTAGATACAATCACCCGAGAAATTCGAAGGGTTCCACGTGAAATGCTTCGAAGGAATATGGACAATTTCTCGCGCTGTCTACAGAAATGCCTAAATAAAAACGGGTACCACATAACTGACGTAATTTTTCGCACCTGATTACTTTTTTTCTTATTTTCCATAATGCATCGTTTGATGACAACATTTCAGCTATGTATTAAAAAACTACAATTTGAATTTCGTTAAAAAATAAGAGTGTGATAGTCTTTTCTAAAATTCGATACCTCTCTGCCGGACCCTATACTTGGAATAATTAATACACGAAGAATATATTTTCTAAAGAACACAAAACCTTTAAGCACGAATCGTTCAGAAATGGGTGAAAAGTAAATGACGAATGGTAATATTTAATGGAAGATTGTTTAGAAGAGTTTCGCAATGAGTTCCGTGATATAGTCTTCGATTACAATATTTCCAGTCTGCAGTGCGATGTTGTGTGAGTGTTTTTCAAGAAACAGGAAGTGTAGGAAGAAAATCAGGAAGTGGCCGACCAAGAAAACGTATCTACCGATACTTGCGACAATGTTTTTAAAAAACCTGCACTTCTTCCCACACCACTTAGTTTGTCATCAATAACTTTTAGAAGTTGATATACCACGAAGAACGACATTTTGCGAGTGTTATTTAAACAATAATGAACATCTAATAAATATTGTTTTTCTGACGACCGACGCCTGATTTCACCTGAATGGGCACGTAACCTTTTAAATATGAGAATGCGGAGTTCGGAATGTCGAAGCCCCTCTACATCCAGAGAAAATCGGTGTATGGTGTGCTATTAGTACAAGCATTTTGGACCAATTTTATTAATAGTACTCTCACTGGACAAATGCATATGAGGGAATTTTTTACACCTTTTCTTAACCAGTTTGATGATATAAAACTACAACAAGGGTATTTTCAATAGGATGACGCTAGAGCCCATACTGCAGCAGAAACTGTGAACTTTTTGAGATAATTTTTTGAAGATAGATTAGTTAGTTTAAATGTCGACAATGAATTTGCAGCAGTATCGTGCGATATTACTCCATGCGACTTATTTTTATGGATTAATCTTAGAAAAAAAGTCAAATTAATATTCCTAATTTAGTACATCTCCAATATAGGATTACAGAAAAAAATTATGAAATAAATTATCATTCTCATATATTATACAATATTTTCAATTTGATCAGAAAAATATGACAGAATTGTTTGGACCAAGATGGTGGACATATTCAGCAATTGCTTTAAACTATTTTTTTTTTAATAAAGTAATAAAAACCAATCTGTTTTCTCAATTTGTAAAAAATTTAACAAACATTTTCTAGTATTTCATTCCTTAAAATATTGAGTTTGAAAGGTACTTAACCCTTTCAGTCACGCTACGTGATAAAAATAATATAAAATTTATAATTTCTGACACTTGGCATAGAGTATAAATTAATTTTCTCTACAATCTACAATCTTATGTATATGATCTACACTATGACCTCTTGTAGGGACAGTGTGCAATGAAGGAGTAAAATTGTAGAGTAGAAGTAGGCTTTATAGAGTAGAAGAAGTAGGTGGAACTAGTAGGTATAAAAAATTTCAGTAGGTATAAAATCTCAAGCAAAAACAACGAAATAAACTCTTTTAGAAACCACTTGTTACCACATGCACTGTCGCAGGAATGGGGAACTAATTTGAAATATGTTCAGTAGTTTGAAATTTCACCAAAAAATTGAGGTAGTGGAATGTATTAGTAGTATAGACATCAAAAAAAACGTCATCAACTCTGGCTATGAACGAAGATAGAAATAGCGGTCATGTCTAAGCTTTTCGGTTATGTCAAGACTTTTTGACAAGTGACTGTACAATTTGTAAATAACTTTTGGTTATATATTCGAAACGTTTTTTTTGGCCAACTTTGATGACGTTTTTTGGATGTCTCTATATAGTTCCCCCATAGGTACAATGTGGCTACCGATCGTTGTAGCGGTCGCATCACTCGTTCTTTGAGAGTAGTTACAGTGACCCGGTGCAGGAAAAAGGCAACGTTCACTTGAGCACGAATGGCGATAAGTGCAACTGAAGAGTGCTGCGGTTACCATTCCAATGTTGAAGGCCGGCGTCGATCGTCTTTCGGACAGGCAAATTTTGGTAACAATCAAGGTCTTCGCACGGGAAGTTGTCCGCTGGACGGCCAACCTCCACCACATTGAAACGTGTGTGACTGAACCTGGCCGTCGTCTGAGTGTCCGTTTTTTTCGAAACATTAGACATTATGAAAACCATTGTTCACGAATTGTGTCGGAGTCTTTAGGAATGAGGAAGGTGTGCCGAAGCTGGTACCAAAGTATAACGGACGACAAAAAGCGAGGCGCGTCGAAACATGCCCAGAACATTTGACACCTGCGGTGAAACCCCGCTTTCCTTGATGACGTCATTACCGGGGACGAAAGTTGAGTCTTTTCATACGATCGAAGCGAAGAGGCAAAGTGCGGAATGGCACACGTCGAACTCCCTCGCCCCAAAAGGAGGCCAGGACGTCCAGGTCAAAGATCAGACAGTGCTGTTGTCTTTTTTGATTGCCGGGGATTGGTTCATCTGAGTTCGTTCCGCATGGGGCAACCGTAACCGGAAAGTTTTACGTCGAGGTGCTGAAGCGGCTGAAACGCAAGGTGAATCGCATCCCCCCACTGCCCCGCCGCCCTGCTTCCTCGTGCCGACCTCGTAGGCGGCATCCCGTTGTTCCCCAGCCTCTCTCAGCCCCGTGGGCCCCCCGCTTTTTCTGTTTCCGCCTCAAACCCCAATGAAAGGACCACATTTTGGGGCGGTGAAAAACATTCAGAAGGCTTGCACCGACGTTTTAAAGGCGATTCCGGAAAACACTACCGTCGGCTTTGATGCGGAGACCCGCGGAACCGGACGCGGGAGGGTATTTTGAAAGTTTCTAAAGATTTGTACACATAAGAACCAATTAAAACCATTTTTCAAAGCTCACTGACATTACTTTCCCGGACAAACCCTGTAGTCAGACTAGGTCCATCGGACTCAGACAACTTCAAATTGTTATAAATAATTGAATACTGCAATTCAAGTAATTTAAAAAATTCCGGGGTATAATTTGAATTGAATTGAATTAAAACCTATTTTAATGGAAGAAAGTCGGTTGTAAATGAAACATAATTTTTTAACAATGCAAAAAAAAATTGTAAAAATTGTTATATTTTACTGGCCAGTATTCGAGGTCAAAAAAAGGACTGGACCCCTGGACCCACAGTGACTACTAATTAGTAAATTTTAAATGACAACTCCTATTTATTCTCCGATAAAAAGAACACATTTTTTAATTACTGTAATTTGAGACAAATACAAATTAACTTTTAGTTGGGAAAATCGGCTTATTTATACAAAAACAAAGTCCATTAAGTAATCACAACGTCTTACTAGTCAAAATAAATTCATTATGCACCTACACTCTGTCCAAGTTTTTTCAATCCAGCACATGTATTAGAAATTTTTAGTTAAAACGAAATATATTAGACGAATAATTATTGACGATGATTAGCTAATACGTAGTTGCTAATGGTAGTGAAATGTTTTCGTAATAATATGGTTACATGCCCATCTCTCCCCTAATATGCATTTTAATACCTTCCTGCATTAAAATGTTAATTCACTTCATTACAAAAATATACTAAAAATGAACAATACATAAATGTTTTCAAAGAATAGGTCGTTAAATACCCATGATATTAACCAAACAATGAATGAATCGAAAATATACTTCATCGAGAATACATATGTTTAATTTAATTACACTATGTCCAATAAAATTAGCTATAAGATTTTTAAAATAATTTAGTACTAGTTTTTTTCTTAAATTGACAATCAACTAGACGGTTATTTAAAATTTCGTATTTCAATATCCAAACAAACGAGTGCCTGTTTAAATTGTTGTTATAGGTCAAATTGTTATCTGTTTTATTGTTCAATAACTCAGGAACTTCACATGACAGTTTAAGTTTGAGAGAAGTTTGACATAGAGAAAGTATAGTGACTTCTTGATGGTTGAGGAATACTTAAAAAAAACACTATCTAAGGGATCACTACTTTCACATCCAATTTTTATAATTAACTGGTATGACCTTTATGGCCTATATGAACTTTACGATCCATATGAACCTTTTATATGAACAATATGACAATTATTACCTTTATGACCTATATGACATATGTGGCTATTAAATAACCGACTGCTGTCATAACACTTTTTTTCGTTTCTAATTTGTAAGAACGTTTTCCCTTCATATACTCCCCTTTAGTCTCTCACGTTCCATTCAACTTTTCCATTGTTGAAAGCGGTGCTGGAAGTCCGCTTCTGTCAGCTGGTTCAGAACCGCCGCGTTTTTGCTTTAACCGCTTTCACACTTCGAATATTGTCCCTTCAGCGCCGATTTGACCTTGGGAAATAAAAAAAGTCACGGGGGCAAGGTCGGACGAGTATGGTGGATGTTCCAACAAAGTAATGCCATAATTTGCAAAAAACGCCTTCACAGACAAAGCAGAATGGCAGGTGCATTGTCTTGGTGAAACTTCCATGATTTGGTCTTCCACAAATCGGGTCTTCGTCTTTTCACACGCTCACGAAGGGCCGCCAGAACCTCGATGTAATAATGTTGATTGACCGTCTCACCCTCAGGGACCTAGTGAACGTAAACAATGCCTCGAATGTCAAAAAATACGATCATCATCGCTTTGAATTTGGATTTGCTCATCCTGGCTTTTTTTTGCCTTGGCGAGTTCGGGTCTTCCAATGCATAGATTAGCGCTTTGTTTCGGGGTCGTAAGTAAAAAAATCACAATTCATCACCAGTACTCACCGTGTCTAACGAGCCTGGATCGGTGTCAATATTGTTTAGAATATCAGCGCAAATGTTCATTCTTGGTTCCTTTCGCATGAAGAGTTTTGGCACCATTTTTGCGTAAACTTTGCTCATGTTGAATGATTCATGCAAAATCTGGCGAACACATTCTTTGTCGATTCCTGTTGTTTCAACAAACCCTCGGATGTTCAGACGACGATCTACGCGGATTAATTTACCAATTTATTCAATATTTCGTCCGTTGTTCACGTTGAGGGCCGTCCAGGAGCGTGGATCGTCTTCGTCGTTTCACGTCCCTCTTTAAACCGTTTAAAACTAAACTAACTTAAACTATTCAAAAACTTGTGTGCGGGATAAATATTCATTCCCGTACACTTCTTTTAACATTGCATACGCTTCTGTAAAGGTTTTCCCCAGTTTAACAAGAAACTTGATTAACCCGTTGCTCCATCTGAACACTTAACATTTTTCGACGCGTCACTGGTGCGTAGGCTAATTCAAACGACTGCTACAGTCAAACTGAGCGACCCACTGGCTTGTACAGCAAGCTCAGGGTGGGGAAAGTATCACCAGACACAGTTCTGTTCAAACATGTCGCGACACGCTCGCAGCGCGCTGGTAGCAGCATCATTTCGGTTATTTAATAGCCACATCTCGTATGACCTTTATGATTTTTAGACCAATATGGTTTTTATGACCTTTTTGCCCATACGACCTTCATAATTTGTATAGCCAATATGACCTTCATGACCTTTGTTGCCTGTGTGACCTTTATGACACATGTGATTTTATAACTAACGTCGTATAGGTCATAATTATTGCATTGGAAATGGGCATAGTAGCAAGAACAGAAGCTTATTTACGTAATATTTCAATTCTTCTACCTCAAAAACCTATAAAACGGCACGTAATTCACAACACCCCTTCACCCTCCCCCTCCCGTGGAATAGTAAATAACACCAGTAAAATGAAAATAAATTAGTTCTCGAGTCATCGTGTATACAAAAAGCTTAACAGGCAGACGGACAGCCAGACAGAAAAGTTGTTTTCGCTTAAACTCAAAACTTTTACTTTTCAGAATATGTGAGGTCTTTTTAGGCAATGAAACTAAAAAAAAAAAAGGAAATTCACGAATTTTCTTTTCATAGTCTCTACAGTAAAGTGAAAAACAAAAAACGTATTCAACGTAAAATATCACATATCGCTAGTGTACATAACTAGAGTTCGTGGAGCGCGGAGTGTAACAGGACCGTAGTCAGTTAACGAATGAAAATATTAATATGTTTACATAAATTATGTAGCAACATAGTACTATTTTTTACCAAATACTACGGTTAAGTCAAGGATAAAATACCTATATGAATTAAGATAACACGTAACAGTGGCAACACGTACCCGACAAACGTCAGTGTTGGACAAGGTTTCCATGGCAGGTTGGCGGTGGTTAAAACTTTTACTTTAGTCGTATCTGAAGAATTTAGCGTTCACACACAGTACACAAAAGGTCATTTCCTTGAATACGTATGTCTCTAAAACCCTCGGGATCACCGTCCTACCACGTTTGAAATACTTCCCGTCTATTTCTTTTCACCATTGGCATGGTACCTCACTTTATTCACTTCTCCCCTCAACTAATAATTATTAATATTTATAAAGTTATTTCAACACACGGGGAATACGTAAAAACGAAATCTATCAACGCGATGCAATACCGGCGACTGTCTGTTACAGCGTGCCATAAATAACTAAAATTGATAGCGCAGTTTTCGTAATGCAAGTCAGCTGTGAGCTGTGAAGGCCAACGAGTCAAGGGCAGGGCATGCACAGTGTCGGCCCTGTGACATTCGCGCTTGGTAATAAGTAATAAGTAATAATATTTAATAATGTACTATGATGAAACATAGTTTCTGTGAACATATTAACATTTTCATTCGTAAACTGACTACGGTCCTGTTACACTCCGCGCTCGCACGAAATCTACACATAACATACTCGCAGTGTTCAATTAGTGATTAAAAAAATTACCGCCACTTTGTAAAGTGTGTTCCTAAGATTTAGTACCAATTAATATAATGGAACAATTCATCAGTTTTCTTTAACACAAGAAAATCCATCAAGTTGTGCTTATGTCAATAAGACTCCATTTACCATTTTAAAGTCTTTATTAAAATAATTTAAGAAAATTGAATAGGTCATCAGAAAGAGGTTTTTTTATGATGCGACACCCTAGATCATAAATCACCTAGAATGATGGGAAGAAAGAAACTTCGCAAAAAAAGACCCTTCGAATTATAATTATATTCCAATCTCAATAAATTTCTATTCGACCTACAACTGATTACGTTTCTGACTTAAGTGGAAAAAGAGGCACTAAAAACGAAAAACAGCCCCTTAAACGATCTCCAAAACATTCAGGTCGTTACATATTTCTCGCGGAAAGTTAAAGCGAGATAAAAATAATGTCAACCTGAGGACTGCAAAAAGTACGTCTTATTTCCCCTGCGATCTGATCGCATTATTTATAGTTTCCATTTATTTCGCTCTCAGTTAGAGACACCTCCAATCACTTTACATTTATCAGTGTTACGAGTGTTATGACTGATAAAAATATTAGCATATAAATAAAAAAGATACTTTATATGCCACTTTGTAAACGTACAACTTCATTTCATTTTAACTTATTTGGATAGCTCATTACGGATAAGAAGACAATTATTTAGGGGGCGCATACATTCTAAGATCAGATCACAAGAAGCTAAGCACAGGAAATTTAGAAGTTTTGAGAAAGCCTAACATCTGCACATAGCTTGGTGTGTTCTACAATATTCGTCAACAATGAACATTAAAAAAAAACATAACATAGCACAACACCTTACTAACTTGATCTCAACTCCTTAACAGTAACAGGCAGTATAGGCGTGAAAATATGGAAAAACAAGAAGACGCCTGTGAAAGGAGGCTTCAAATAAAATACTTCTATTGCAGGCCAGTGCAGACACCATCTCATCTTTCTTTGACAGACCCTATGCAACAACCCATACCATAAGTAATCCTTCAGCCAGTAAAGGAACGATAAATATGTTCAGATCTTCACAATAAATAATAACCATCTACACAGACAATAGAGAAGCAATATTAACCCTAAAACGTAATAAAGTGGTGTCAGGATCAATATGGGAATATCATCAGGCACTATTGGATACAACCAACTCTACCAGTATATCTTTGAGTTGGATTAAAGGTCGTGCGCAAGGTAAATGCAATAAATAAGTTGAAAAGCGGACTTGAAGGGCAGCAAGTATCTTTTGGACCAGCTGAAATGATCAAATGATACTCTCACGAGAAATGTAGGAAGGTGTGGGATGAAATAACCAATTGTCGATGTCGGTTTACTAGAGCCTTTGACTGCCTTTTAAAATTCATTTTATGTTTGGTGCACCTTTGTATTTTTAGACTTCTGTAAAAGTTTATGAAAAATCTCTATTTTGCAATTTCTTGTCAAAACGCTTGACTTCACTTGCCATTCTTACCTTTTGGGTCTAGGGAGGAAGTGCCCTTGTTTGGGCTGTTTGCGGGTCAAACACCCAAGTCTCATCACCAGTAATGACACGTTCCATAAAATTGGGATCATTTTCAATCGATTCCAAAAAGTCAAGACTTGCTTTTTGCGCAGATTTTTCTCAATCATTTTTCGTTAGTCAAAATCTGATGGACGGTGGTGTGATTCAAATTTTACTCTTCCTCGACCATTCTTGACGCCAACCGACGATCTGAATGCACAAGATTCCGTATTCTATCGACATTTTCATCGGTTCTTGAAAATGAAGGCCTTCCGCTGAGTGGTTAATCTTCAATCGACTCTCTTCCTTCTGAAAATGCCTTTAACCATCGGAAAACCTGGGCTCTTTAAAAAAACACTGTCCCTGTAGGCGTGTAGATTTGCAAAAGTATCCGTTGCGCTGTGTTCAAGTCTGAAGCAAAACCTGATAGCTCAAAATTAATGTCACTCAATTTTTAAAACGCACTAGAAAAAACCGGTTTACGAAAACAGTCACAAAGTACAAACAAATGACTCTAACAAGTTCAAACTTGTACTGAAGGTGCATTACATGTTAACCTACCACCTTTCCAAGTGTTGCTATATTAGAAGAGCGCTGTATATAGAGAGTGTAGATGTAGAGTATATTAGAAGAGCGCTGACGTTCCATGGGGGAGCTCCCCTTGGGTAACATCACTTTTTTTGAGACAAAATGGGTGATTGTAGTCATATATCGGGCCGCTATCTCAGGAATGATGCACAAGGTGCCCACTAGAGCAGACGTGCTCTGATTCTTTGAGTCATACTCCATTAGCTCCAGATTCCAATTTCCCTTCAGGAACACAAAACTTCAGGAACAAAACAAAAATTAAATAGGTGTAATCTTTTCTTTATTTTTCCAGGTATGTGGGTATTTTACTCTGCTTTAACATTTCTATAATCCTTTTTTGACTTTCCTGTCTTTTGTTGTTTGGATTATCAATAGTTTTGACAATTACTGCTGAAATATTTTACATAATACCTGTGTAGGAATCTGGTTTCTGTGAAAAATAGAAACTGTATTTATCGTCTCTGGATATCAAACACCTTTGTTGATGCGACAATGAGCAGCAAGTAGTTTTGTATCACCCGATATATCATTAATTATGTCGTATTTATTTAACATATCCATGTAGTGGAGTGGAAGTACTATTATAGTACATTGCTTTAAGCATTTCAATAAATAATGTGATATACATATATACGTCTAAAACTGGGAATGGTAGTATATGTATATAGAAAAAGGAAGTAAACGAAATCATAAGAAAAGTACCCAAATTCTGTTCATAAAGGACAATTCTTTTCAGTTTTTTTTATTACTCTATAGATTTAGCTCTCCCTTTAATATATGGTAAAGTTATTATCCATTGAATTTTACCTCAGCGTAATGTATTCTTTTTTATCTTTGGAGATTTTGGAGGTTTGCAATTGCATGTTTTTTCCATAAAATTAAAATAGCTTGTAAACCTTCCAATCCAATATGGCATAAAAATATAGCCTGTCATTTAAAATAACAAAGTTAGTGTCTACTTCCGGTATATCCTGAAGTGAACAGAAAGTTGGCATTATTTTGCAATATATATGTGGAGCATCTCCGAAGATCTCCATTCAAATTTTAAGCCCCATATTGTTTGTACTTTTTGCAAAACATTTGATAGTCATCTTGAATGTAAAATAAGTCGTGAAGCACCCTGTATGTAGTAACCATTCTAGTAGTCTACTTTCTTTATTTTAACACTCACAATAAGTTTATAACATTTACTTGTTATACACATAAGTTTATAACATATATAAAATATGTTCTGATCAGTATTGTATTAAAGTATTGAAAAGTATTGGAAAAGTATTGTTTAAAAATATATTTTAATCTTTAATTTCAAAATAAGTAGGTAGAAAATGGGTACGTAAAAAACCTAAAGTGAAGAAAAAAAAGAAGAAGATTTCAAAATAATCTTTTCTGTTAAGAAATTTTCCTGTGTTTTTACCAAGTGGGGCAAAAAAATAAAGGAGAGAAGATAATTGTTGAAGAAATTTTTCCTGTGTTTTTACCAAGTAGGTAGACCGCAAAAACGATGGGTATCGTAACAGGCAACTAGCCTAACACGTGAAGTGAAGAAGAAGAAGAAGAAGAAGCATTTCAAAATAATACATTTTTCTGTTGAAGAAATTTTTCCTGTGTTATATTTCACAATCTACAGGGTGGAAATCAACGCATTTTTGTGATTTTATGGCCAACAGTTTTCGAGGTACAGAAGAAAAACTATATTCTGAGACATCAGTTTGATGAGGTGTAGTTTGCTTAGGAATCACTTTACCAAAAAAAACCGTCATCATAACACACTACGTGTCCTCTGATTTTGACGATATACAGGGTGACTGGTGATAACGTGTACAAACGCTGGGTGGTGATTGTACACCTCAAATACAACAAAAAAGTTGCTCTTGACCATGGTCCGATTCTGAAGCATGAGGGAGAAATTTCAGGATTTGTGTTTTTTTCGGAAAAACGTTATTTTTCGCCTAAAACTAACCATATCTCCTGAATTATTGGTCCTACAGCAAATTTAAAAAAACCGTTGAAAAGCTCATATAATTGTCTTGAAGGAGACATACTTAGCAAGATTCTCATTTAATTCGTGTAAGCACAGACACAATTCTAAGTTTTAAAAATTTCTAAGTTTCTAAATTTTACAAAATTTGACTTTGATCAAACCAATTTTATTTGTCTCTCAAAAGTGTGCACATTTCAGAAAAACTTCCATTTTTAATAAGCTTTCCAACGGTATACTAAGTTTTTGAAAACTTCCGTTAGATAGCAAGGGAAGAGAATCGGCGTCGGATTCCCAACCAAGGTGTCATGTCATACACCCTCTTTCATTGCACGGAATTTTCGCCACGTCTACACGTGTACCACAGTTCGACGAAAGCTGCCTGGTTTGCTCAAGCTTGTATCAATGGAACTGTTTAATTTTCCTGGAAAGAGTCTGGATTCCTCATCTATTCTCTGCACGTCTATGTCCCCCACTCTTCTTTCATAATTTTTTCTGCCCTTTGATTGATAAAATTTTGAGTCGTAATTTGATTGCGTTTGAGAGTAACTCGTATTGTTTTAAGACGTATTTTCCAATCAAGAATATGCCGACATTCATTATGTGTAGGTTTTATGACGGTAATGCAGTTCGCGGTTCGCAGTGGGTTGTATGGAAAACCATTAGGCTTGCATGGTTACGCCATCACCATTTCACCAGGGTACAAGGACTGGAAGAGCGAAATGGCCAAACTCGAGTTGATTTCGCTCGCTGGCTATTGAATAATGATGTAGAGGATCCTAATTTCGTCAGCCTAATTTTATGGATTGATGAGTCCACATTTATAGAGAATTACGAGTATTGAAGATACCCTATCTTCAATACTCGTAATTCTCATGTTTATGATGAGGAAAATCCTCAGTTGGTACGTCAGCAGCGTTTTCAAACGCGTTTTGCTGTAAATGTATGGATGGGTATCATTGATGGTCACGTGATCGGGGTTTTTTGGGGTTTCCGAGAACGTTGGCAGGTGGACCCTACCTCAGCTTTCTAAGGAATGACTTACCCACAGATTGGAAGACATTGCCACTAAATCTGAGGCAATGATATTCCAACATGATGGAGCACCTCCTCATTTTTCTCTAGTGGTCCGAAGATACCTCGACGAGACCTTCCCCGTTTGGATAGGAAGAAGAGACTGTTCATTTGCAAGTTTATCCTTGAAAAGAGTTTATTCTCCTTAACTTGAGAAACAATTAATTCGTACTTGATTTAAAAAAAAAAATACTTAGACTAAAATCTTGAATTATGGAAGAATTTTTTTCTATGCTGTCTTTTGCCCCCTCTTCCCCTTCTATCTAGGCTACGTTCATTTACATTTTAAATACGATTTCTTCTACCCGATACGGAATTTTTCAAAAAATGAGTATACCATTGGAAAGCTTATTAAAAAGGAAGTTTTTTGTGAAATGTGCACACTTTTGAGAGACAAAAAATTGTTTGATCAAGTCAAATTTTGTAAAACTTAGAAATTAGAAATTTTTAAAATTTAGAATTGTATCTGTGCTTATAGGAGTTAAATGGGAATCTTGCTTGGGAAGTAGGTATGTATGTTTCCTTCCCAAGTAGAGAAACTTGGGAAGTATGTTTCCTTCAAGAAAATTTAATAATCTTTTCATTGTTTTTTTTTTAATTTGCTGTAGGACCAATAGTTCGGGAGATATGATTAGTTTTAGGCGAAAAATCGCGTTTTTCCGAAAAAAATAACACAACTCCTGAAAGGGGGCATTTCACCATACTTATGGGGGATACCCTTTCTCCCTTATGCTTGAGAATGGGACCATGGTCAAGAGCAACTTTTTTGTTGCATTTGAGGTGTACAATCACCACGCAGCGTTTGTACACTTTATCACCAGTCACCTTGTATTTTAAAAATAGCTTGTATATACATATCTATATAGACCTTTTATATACCTCATTCCCTACAAAATGATGACGCTCTATTATAATATGAATTTATATGAATTGGTTATTCATTCCTAAATTATTTACTTTGCCTCTCCGTTGCCTTTGTCCATTTTAGGTCAGGTCAGTTAGAATATGTATATGTAGATAGTTATTATGATAAACATCATCTTAGTTTAACCTGTAACAAACTGTTGCTGATGTTCGTGTCGAACGTTACTTTCATCTTCTCTCACAATCAAAGGATTTAAGTGAGTATATCCTATTTTGTAAAAGTAAAAATAACCAATTTAACGGAGTGGAATAATGGAGCGAACCCACACACTGGTACGTACCATAACTCTTGAATGAAGACAATTATTGAAACGTCAAAAGGAACAAAACTAACAGAGAAAAAAGACGAACCACCATGAATGGTTTAAAATATATCCTTGTGTATGCATAAACGTAAATTAGTCTTATATACTTACACACTAGAGGTAAAAACGTATCATGTTGTATCTGGTGATTTGTTATATTACTCCTATTATTATATTTCGTCTTGGTTCTAAAATTAATTCAATTTTCCTAAGACAAATTTCATAATTTTAATCGTGGCGGGCTATATCATGACTAGGGTCCAGAAATATTGTTACAACGCAGGGTCGGACTCGTATTCCGTCATGTTATTGGCGAAAGATGACATATGAGAGATCAAAAAAGACAGAAGTAAAAATGTGTTAATAATGTACCTATGTACATACCTATTGCTTGTGTCATTCAGAAAAACCGACTGTCCTCATTGCTTGAGCGTACGTTGCCACGACCAGTAGCATTTCTGCATTTATACTCGTTAAACTTGAGCGATTTGGCCTGTATATATGGTTGTAGAAGAAAAATAATCGTTCTACATCCACTGAAGTTAAAGGTTCAAAATAGTTCACACGAACAGACGATGACACACCACGCACATTATTTTCACGAATTTCGCATAGTTGTTTGTTGTCACCAACATCAGTACATTATTATTTCTTACATCTGCAGAGAACAATGCACATGCTACTACTCTTTCTATAGTTTTAATCGTTGTTTGCAAAACCCGTTTACTAGCTACCAATATCGAGGTCGAAATATCTGAACACCTAAAATTCGTATCAGAACATTAACGACCTTATTACCGCGAAAAGCTATTGTTTCGTCTACTGTCAGTCACAGAAATTTATTGTGTTTGTCTTCTTTGATATTTCTCATGACACATTGATATGTCTTATGTAAATATGTTTTACGCAATGTATGACTACTAGGCAATGGAAAATCGGATACATATTTGGCAAAAAAAAAACCTATAAAGTGAATATTGTCAACCACGTTCCACGAAAGGCTACAGACGCAAAACATTACGCACAAATCAAACCAAAATTCCTCTTTTCTAAAAGTATCAGTAATATTTTATTGATGGATATTCGAATATAAATGTCTTTCACACTCTCGGCGTCTACGAAATAGATATCGACGATGGCAAGGAATACATAAAATATGTAATCCATCTATTGTAAAATCGTCGCAATTTTCAATAATTGGGGCATGGGTAGCCGAGTGGGTTAAAGCACCGTCTTTCCAGTCGCGATACCTCTGTGCGCGTTATTCGAGTCCCAGGGGTAGCGATTTTTAATTGTTTCGCTTTCTCCGCCAGGGCTTGATATGCAACCACTAATACACTAGTGTATAGGTGTGGATGCATAGATGCCAATCCAACCGCACATGCCCTAGATTTGGTAATGTTCTGAGTTTTCTGGGTTTCCTCAGAACTGTAAAGCAAATGCGTTACCGAAATAATTTTAAGTCGCTCCCAGTGCGCCATGGCAAATAATAATAATAGCCACTCCTTCCCGCACAGGTCCCTGAGAGGACCTAAGGGGTTACTCTTTGTAGTAATTATAGGGTGAGTATTATTATTATTATTATTATTCGACTGTGCCATTAGGGGCCATTCATTAATTACGTAAGGGTCTCGAGGGGGGGGAGTTAGAAAAATCTCTACATGCCCTTATTTGGGGGGGGGGCTCAAGACCCATTCTTACGTAATATTTTGTAAGTCGAAATTTAATATTAAAAATCTAGTTCTATTTCGGGTTCCGAATATCTTTCTCATTCTATAACATGGTTTTTTTTGGTTTACATTTTTAAAAACTTACTCTTAATTATCATAATGATATTCCACAGACTAAATAGTTGTCTAATAATTATATCATAGTCATCTATATCTGATAGCAATAAAAGAGTACAATCTAAAATATCTGTTAAAAAATATAAATCTTTAATTTATGTCAAACTGTGAGTTTTAGTGTGACTGATCCTTTTTTAACATTTCATTATTCTGAAAAACGAGATAGAATCTTAAGTAAGAATATTGCAAAAAATCCACACAAAATCAGATAATATGTAAATACACTACACGAACTCTAAAATAAATACGTACACAGTGCAAAATACGTATGTACACACGTTAATTAGGTAACCACTCACGACACTTAAAATTATTTTAAACTCGCACGCATCCAGCTAACTTACAAAACTAAATTTCGACAACGGAACGCTTGCCACGCTGTATGTATAAACTGCATATAGCCTTCCTCGATCCCGCCATGGGAGGGTTCCAGCGCTTTACCAGACACTGTCAGTGGCATACGTATGTACGGGCAAGAGAAATAAATAATTTACAAGGCGCTTAAAAAGTACGTTTATACTTTAATTATCATAAGAGTTGTATACTGCCGCCACTGCGTTAAAGCAAATAAAAATAATGATAAGCGTCAAAAATATAATAGACTAGAACTTAATGAAATTTGAGTTTTAATAATCTCCTGGTGATGCCAACATTAATGGTAGGCGAAAGGCGCGTTGAGTAAAATTGTAATGTTTCGATGTTATTGAAAACCGTAATATCAAAAACGTATAACATATAACATATATACATACTTATAATCAGAATGAAATGGGGACCCTACAATTATCAAAATATAGGTACGACAGTTCCATTAAATACAACTTACTTTTTTTATTAGGTATAAGAAGCTTTAGTAAAACCGTTATCCTATCCGGATTCTACAAAAAAAAAACTTCTAAAAACAATCTACAACAGATTTGACTTTTTTTAAATTGAACAAAAATAAAAAAAAAACAAAGGACACCTCCTCTATTTTTTTATTTATAAGGGGGCGCAGTCATTTACAAAACTAACCCTGTACATTATAACACCAATCTAAAAAATGGCGGTCGTAAAGTAAGATCTAAATAAAGCCAAATGAATACAAAACAATAATACAAAATAGACTTATTAAAATATGTATAATATTAGAAGATATTAAAGAGAAAAGTACACTTAAAGACCCTCCTTTGGGATCCCTTTGAGGTATTCCTGTTCAAACCCAAAAACATTGTTTTATTTCTCGAATAAATAGAGAGCGCCATAAATATTATTTCGATGTATCCATAAGCGTTAAATTAGTAGCGTAGGAGGGAACTTTTTCGCTCCGAGAGTGCGACCAAATAAGTTTGATTTGACCCCGCAGGGGTTAATTATCTTCACCCCAGGAGGCGAGACTCGGCGAGACGATGACGAAACAGTAGATTGCGCGGCTGGAGGGATTACGATTCGAATTAGTTCTGATTTTTCGGCTGCAATTAACGATCTCTTTATTAGTATGGGTAAAAAAAAATTAGTAAAACGGAAAGGAGTTTAGTCGATAAAATATTCGTAATTGCAAAATAAAAGTAGAATTGCGCAGTTTATGAAAATTTTTTTACTAAATATGTGTTTATAAAAATGTGAATATTGTTAAATACGGTCAATAACACAGGTCGTTGCGTAGATTCCCAGTAAATCCCAGTTTTTTGTTGTCAAAATACGTTTTTATGCGAATAATTTTTTTAATATCAATGAGATCTTAACCTGACATGTCATTTCCGAAGTATTTTTAAGCGCTGAATACGATCCAGTTGTCAAAATTTGTGCTAGACCCTTCCATTTCCTATAAAATGAGAATTTAGGGTGAAAAACAGCCGAAAAATGGAAAAAAATTTCCAAGTTTTTCAAGAACGTATGAGCAAACATATCATTTCCAAAGTATTTTTACGTGCTGAATACGATCCCATTGTCAAAATTTATGCTAGATCTCATCATCATGACATCAAATTTATTCTGAAAGGTTGAAATGGTTCTACTACAATTAATATAGTGTTAAAATTATTCTGGTTAATATTATAAATATTTATCTTTGAATAATAAATAATAATATTTTTTCAGATTTGAATTATGTATACTTGGAATCTAATTACACACAACTGAAATGAGATTATGTTAATCCAGTATCTGGGAAATCACCAATATAATTTGTTTTTTGTTACTTTTTGTATGTTTATTGTTGTTACTATTTATAACTCTTCTTTTCGTTATGATCGGACCTGTCGTAGCAGTAGTGCAATTGCTTAACCCTTAGTAGTCACTGTGGGTCCAGGGGCCCTAAGCCCTTTTTTGACCCTCGAATACTGCCCAGTAAAATATAAAAAATGGGTTTTATGCGTCATGCGTTAGCGTCTCATTTTTTTCCTTCAAAATCGCTCCTTCATCCTGCTAAATAAATATACATACTTTTTGAAACGGCCACAAAAACCATTGAATTTCCTTAAAAGTATATAGTTTCAAGATTGCAAAACGATTTTTTTAATCCTGGAGTGGGTACTGGAACCTTCGGCGTAGAAACAAAAAACTGGACGTTTTCCACGAAACACCGAACTACTACACTTTTCTCGACGCGCGTTTCGCCAACCAAGTAGGCATCTTCAGGAGAAGATTAAAACTAAATTCTAGCCTACACAATTGCACCATTTATACCAAATTTGTTGCCACGGTTCACTGAACCGTAACTGTCTTTGTTTATCAGCGCAAACAGTGGACTGGTGGGTATCGGTCCGTTGTCCCTATTCATACTATTGTTACACTTAATGATTTCTAAACTTTCAAAAGCATCCAACTGTCTACTGTTTGTTACATTTCTAATTAATTTTAAATTATTTATATCTTCCTATGGTTGTTGTCAAAAGCGTTTTTGTTATTTTTGATTTTGTCTTTGGGGTTACCCAAAAAAAAAACTACAGACGCTTTTGGGTAACCCCCAAAGACAAAATCAACAATAACGAAAAATCAGGAATATACGAAATAAGTTGTAAAGATTGTGATCAAAAGTATATTGGGCAAACAAAAAGATCTATATTAACTAGATTTAAAGAACACATGGCTCATTTGAAATATGGCAGAACAGAAAAATCTTGTGTTGCCTAACACGCTTTTGACAACAACCATAGGATAGATATAAATAATTTAAAATTAATTAGAAATGTAACAAACAGTAGACAGTTGGATGCTTTTCAAAAGTTTAGAAATCATTAAGTGTAACAATAGTATGAATAGGGACAACGGTCCGATACCCACCAGTCCACTGTTTGCTCTGATAAACAAAGACAGTTACAGTTCAGTGAACCGTGGCAACAAATTTGGTATAAATGGTGCAAATTTGGTATAGAATTTAGTTTTAATCTTCTCCTGAAGATGCCTACTTGGTTGGTGAAACGCGTCGAGAAAAGTGGAGTAGTTCGGTGTTTCGTGGAAACGACGTTTTTGATTTTTTTAAGTTAAAAATTACAAAAGTTATTGCAATTTTTGTGAAATAAGTAATTTTTCGAAAGTTTTTTTTTTGTATATTTTTTTTTGCATTGTTAAAAATTTATTTTTCATTTACAACCGACTTTCTTCCATTAAAATAAGTTCAAATTATACCCCGGAATTTTTTAAATTATTTAAAATGCATTATTCAATTATTTATAACAATTTAAAAACGTCTGGGTCCGATGGACCCAGTCTGACTATTACGTCTTTCTGGGAAAGTGTGACTACCAAGGGTTAAAAGTTATTAAGGCTCGATTGCTTCTGAAAATAGATTTATTGTTGCTGTGAGCTTGCTTTGCCAATCTACTGGCTATTGCAGGTTTACTGGAACCAGCTACTTCGGTACAGTAAATACCTTCGAAGTAATATCAATTTATAGGGAATTTTACAGAGAAGTGTCATTTTTTTTTGACAAAAGTGTGAATTTTACAGTCATGTCTGATCATGCGTTCTTGAAAAACACAAATTCTTTCTTTTTTGGGCTGTTTTTTCAACCCTCATTTTCATTTTATAGGAAATGGAAGGGTCTAGAACAAATTTTAAATTTTAGACTTAAAAATTCGGTTTCAGCACAAAAAAATACTTCGGATTTGATAGGTTTAGTTCCTGGAGCAGAATTTTTATTGTAGACCTGTGTAATAATACTTTCTTCTCTGTTTTCGAATCTACTCCTTAGAAAAAATACGAATCTACTCTACGTTAGGAAAAATAATGCCTGTAAATTTTTAATAACCTTGTATATGAAAAAATGTTCTGAATCAAAGTTTTTCATCAGTTTATTTTCCATGTTTCTACCAACATGAAATAAATTTGTCTTTTCACGTTTGGATTTTATGGAGACCAACTTTATTTTATTAAATGACAACTCGGTTTTCTCTCAATATCTGAAAAATCAGCATTTTCTCACAGTACACTTAAATATTGGCATGTTACATAAAGAAATTTTCGCAAAAAAAAAACAGGTTTTAAGTAAACTCTTTGAACCATTAAAAAAAAAGATAACAATCAGTTCAATCAAAAAAGATAAAGTACCTGTGATGTTGATGTTCTCGTGACGTTTAAGTCATAACAGAAGTAATTTATGATTTTCTGTATCTGTGTTCAATAGTTTCTTTTTTCTTTTGCGTTTTTACGATTTATAAATAAACAATGGATCGCCTGAGTGAGAAGCAAAGCATTGAAATTTTAATAATGAGGGGGGGTATGGACACATGCAGAGATCCCCAGACTAAGTTTGTGTAATTTATATTATAATGTTACTTATACCCCAACAGATGTCCAATAAACCAGTAAACAGTAATCCAACTGGTAAAAAAAAACAAGTAACTGGTAGCAACCTTTGTAGCATTTACATACTACAGAGACACAAGTTGACTATTTATTTTGGATGTCGGGCCTGTACGGTTAACGACACATAGGTCCTGAGGTCGTTCCGCTGATTCATACATGGCGCTTCATGTTTTCGTCAAAATTAATACTCTACCATTTGATTACACTCGACATCCGCATATCCGAACTTTTCCGTTCCGCAAAATTTCACATTTCCGAACTCTCTTCACCTCCGGATAACCGAATTGCTGGCGCATGCGCAAATGGTTTTTCTGACTCATTGGTCATTCGACAGCGACATTCGACATTCGACAGCGACAAGTTCGGTTGTGTGGAAGTACCTACAAGTTCGGAAATATGGTGAGAAAAAAGTTCGGAAATATGGTGAGTTCGGATATGCGGATGTCGAGTGTATAAATAAAATCAAGATTTCTCCTTGTCTTTACAACAGTCCTTACGGTATATTTCTACTTTCTAGTAGGTTTCATATGATTAAATGTAAATCATTTCTGAGTCGGTAATATCGATCTCCGTGGCTAACGTCAACGATCGGTCTTTTTTTGAGAAAGAATGGCGGAGGAAGGCAGGTCATGTTAGGACGTCCGATCTGGTAATTAAGTTTGAAAGCCTCTACAACCCTTGATAGGGATCATATTATGGAGAAAGGGAGCTTACACCCTGGGCGTTTCAACAATACCGACCTCTTGTCTTTTCTTCCTCGAAGAACATCGTTTTAGATTGATAGATTTTTTAGTACAGGAGTGGATTTTGCCACGTGCAATTAAATAATTATTTATCCAATTTTTAGTTCGTATTTCACCGTCTCGTCTGTGACATGTTTCGGAATAGCGTATTCCTTTTCCTGGCTCTTTTAGTCTGAGCAAAACCCTCTAAGTAGAGGTAAGTTATTTTATTTTTTTGGGTTAAATTAGCTTAAAATGAATTTTTTTCTAGTTTTTCCGGTTGACTGTAAAAGCATAATTTTTGGTTTACAAATGGTACCGTTCAAGTGATGATGGTTTTTCGTTTGCATCTAGAAACATAATTTTTGATTTACAATTGGTTCCGTCCGAGTGATGGAGTAGTTTCTTTTTTTCCCTGGTTTCAACCTAGGCATTTCGACCAGAGTGCTGGCTTGTGTCTCTGAAGTATGAAGTAAGGCTTGTACCTAGGACAAAATATACTTTTTTGTTGGAATTTCATCGCTGTCCACAGCCTGGAAGCATCGTTCCCGTGGATAACAGATACGCTATATTGCGCTTAAGATTTAGTTTTTTTTGTACTTTTTTTTTGGTATATTTTTAATTAATGTAAGGTGAACTTCTAGAACCTCCTTACTTAATAGCAAAATAAGGCTACACCTACCCACAAAATCGTTTTGCGAAAAAAAAATTGTTTCTACAAGATATTAACAAATGAAATTTTTCGCATTTTTGTTTTGAAAAATTAATTATATCAAAAGTACTCATCCGATTCTAATGAACCTAGTCTTGTTTTTTTCGTATTGAACTATACTTTGACGTAGTATTTTTTAATTTTCAAAAATATTAATGAACAACAATTGAAACTATTTATAACAAATTAAATAAAAATGACTTCTACGCTTAGGAAAAATCTGAAAATAATCTCAGATGTGCTTTGAACCTTTACAAAACAATTTCTGCAATAAAAATGTTTTTCTTTTAAATCAAGATATTTATTATTCAAGTTCGCGCTATTTCGCTCGGCGCGGCCGGCCGGAATGCAGCAAGTGCACGCGCTCCACCTTTACCGGCACTTTTTTCAAGAAATATTTATTTTCATGAAAAAACAATATACATTTTTATACACCATAGGAAAGTGCAAGATTTCAAAGCCGAGCATTAATAAATAAGAAAAGAATAAACTCTTAAAAGGGAACTGACAGAGAAATATTATATCCTTAGTTGCCAGACTGATATGTTGTTTTAAAGCTGTTATAATTTATTCTCTGTCTCTTATTCTCTTTTATTGTCTGTCTCTGTGTTTACATCAATAGGGAACCAAAAATTATGTAGCGGGACGCCCCGCCCATAAATTATAATGCGCACGTGTGAATTGCATTCTTGTCTAGACTCTAACAATAAGTACAATAACCGAAATAAGGAATCAGTTTAGCCGTGTCTACGTAAATAAAATTTTCAACAAGACGGCTGCCCGGCCCACAACAGCCGACAAGTAACAAATTTCTTGGAAACCACATTTCCTGGGCGACTTATTAGTACTACGGGCACAATTAAATGGCCAAATGATCCCCCGATTTATCGCCCAACGACTTCTTCCTTTGGGGATATTTAAAACAAACTATTTACGGACATGAACATGAAAGACCACGAAATTTAAATGATTTACGGGCCAGAATTGTACAAGTCCTAAATAATATTTCCCCCTGAAGAGTTAGAACGCGTAAAAACTGAGTTTTACGATAGACTAGGTTTTTGCGAAGCACAAAGGGGCGACATTTTTGAACCACTTATTCAAAGGCATTTTTTCTTTCTTTCGCATTATAACCGATATATATAAAGAACTTCAATTTTATTTTCTTGCAGACCGCTTAATTATGAAATACAAATATTTTAAAATAAATACAATTATGTTCGTACACTTCTTTTAAGTGTATGGGATAATTGTAAAAGTCAGAATTACGTAAGAATTTCGTTTCATAAGTCACCAATAACTGCGAAAAAGTACTGAGTTCCACTCTACTCAAATTCAACGAAAGGCGTGTAGGCAATATCCCACCCCACAACCTGTTAGGTTATACGTTTCTAATAGGTGCATAAGCGTGAACCACTGTAGCATCTAACTGTCTTTGTCTGTCCTTACTGGTGTCTTTTAACTTATTATCTTCTACACATGTATCGCCAATATGTAATGGTGCAATTTCCTACCCTAGTATATTAATCATAGCAATATTTTCCAAGATAAAGAAAAGTAATGAACTTCTTTTAAGTATTCTTTTACTGCAATACCGACGTAGCTGAACTTGATCGTCATTTGTTTCTAAACAAATGATTCATTTTAAAGCCATATTATAATGTTAAAGAATTGCGAGCAAAAAAAGGATACAGGTCAGTTCCAAATAAGAAGAAAGGGAGACGCCTTTCGGGAGTTATCATCGAGCAAGTCAGACAATTTTACCTTTCTGATGAAAACAGCCGTATTGATGCCCGGTAAAAAAGACTTTGTATCAGTTATTCAAAATGGCAAAACTTGCAAAAACGATTGCTCCTTGCAGATTTGAAGGATCTGCATAACAAATTCAAATTTAAGTTTACTGATATTGATATAAGTCTATCTAAATTTTCCAAGCTTCGCCCCAATGAATGGATAACAGTTGGATCTAGTGGAACACACAACGTCTACGTATGCAAGATTCATCAAAATTTGAAATTGAAACTTAATTCCAGAAACCGTACTTTAAAAATAACTGATAAAAATTTACATTATTCTATGAACTTATGCATTCCGGCCGTCCGCTCCGAGCGAAATAGCGCGAACTTGAATTCTGAGTATCTCGATTTAAAAATAAAAACATCTTTTTATTGCAGAAATTGTTTTGTAAATGTTCAAAGCACATCTCATTTTTTTCAGATATTTTCTAGGCGAGAAATCATTTTTATTTAATTTGTTATAAATAAATAGTTTCCATTTTTTAAATTAATATCTGCAAATTAAAAAAATACTACGTCAAAGTACAGTTCAATATGAAAAAAACAAGACTAGTTTCATTAGAATCGGATGAGTACTTTTTGATGTAATTAATTTTTCAAAATAAAAGTGCGAAAAACTTCATTTGTTCATATCTTGTAGAAAAAATGTTTTCGCAAAACGATTTTGTGGGAAGGTTCTACTACGTTTATACTATAGGATTTCGTACATAATTTTAAAAAACGTCTATAGTCGGTTTTGCCTGTCACCTTTCACGAATTCTGACTCAACTGCAACCGGAGGGGGTAAAGCGTTGGATACCTTGCTCTCAGAAGCGTTGGATATCTCGCTCTTGCTCTCTTGCGCGAAAATCCAATTTAATCTTCCAGGGTTTTGCAACTACTTTTGATGTTCCTCACCAGTCAGTTAAAAATGTATTTAAGCAAGAACAGTTACGTCGCTACAAACTACAACTTGTTCACAAGTTAAACGAGAATGACTTCGATAGAAGAGCTGAATTTTGTGAAAGCATGATGGAAAGGTGCAATAACAATAATAACTTCGCAATATTTTTTGTTTTTTTTTTCAGAAGAAGCTATATTCAATTTAAATGGTGTTGTTAATCGACATAATAGCCGTTACTGGTCAAGTCAGAATCATCTTTCGTTCCAAAAAGCGCACACCCCAAATCCCCACAAAGTTTCTTCATAGGTTTAAATTCTGAAAAATATCTAGATCTGCTAAGAAATCACATTATTCCATCTAGCAGATGGTTGTTTCCGGGTGAAAATAATGTTTATTAATCAACAACTATTGTTCCAACATGATGGGACACCAGCGCATTTAGCGGCAAATATCGTGGAGTATTTAAATACACGCTTTCCAGGAGGATGTATAGGCAGAAGAGGTACAATTGAATAGCCAGCCCGCTCGCCGAATCTATATCCCTTAGATATTTTCTGTGGATAATTTAAAGTGTAAAATTTCTATCAATCAACCAGATAACACTGAAACAGAAAATTTCAAATGAAATCCAGGCCATTGCTAGAGACCTAGTAAATGATATTGCAACAATTTGTACTTGGTAAAAGCGTTTATTGTTGAATTAATTTGATCACAACAACTATCAACTTAAAATCACACTCAAAATATCGCTACTAAATATCGCGGTCTAAATATCACCCGGTATGTCACTGGACTACGTTCCAATTCAAAACTGACTCCCTGGGGCTCGCTGTCGTGCTTATATACACCATCCGAATTCTCCGGAACAATCCTCCAGCTTTCCCCCGAATCGTCGAGAATCTCTGTACTGCTTTCGCTCCTTCTAGTATTTTCTCAGACGTTATCTTGTTGGCCTCAATTAATTGTAATAATCTCGTATAGGCAACCAACAATACACCGACGCCTTGCAGGCAGAATATGTCACAATTTTGAAGAGTTTCAGGACCGGCTTAGATATTGCTTAGTGGAAAATGGAAGTCACTTTCAATACATCATTACCTAACTATTGTTTTGTTGTTTCATTTTTAAAAATTAAATAATTAAGTAAGCTATTACATTATTTTACAGAAATTAACTGTAAACGTGTTTTTTTTGCTAAAATTTCTTTACGTCCCCATATCAAATTTTTAGTATACAGTAAAGAAAAAAGGCTGTTCTTTTAGATATTGAGAGAAAACCTACCAGTTTTTCTTTAAAAAAATAAAATAAAGTTGGTATCTATAACAAGTAAACGCGAAAAGACAAAATTATTTCATGTTGACAGAAACATGGCAAATAAACTGATGAAAAACTTTTATTCGAGACATTTTTTTTCATATACAAGGTTATTAAAAAAAATTACAAACAAGCATTATGCACGACTTTTTTGCGACGCTGTACCTACTTACTAAATACAGTGTGGAACAGCCAAATGGAATACATTCAGTAGCTCCATTATTATGCATTTTTTTAGAAAATCCTGAGACACGTCAATTTCTAATTCTAAAATGACATCTTGCGACGTAAAAATCCCTAAATTCAGTCCCCTTCAGGTGACAGCTACAACCCCTAAATTTTCAAATTGGAAGTAGGGGCTTGTGATACTTCATTTGAAAGGTCTTTTCATTCTCTATTCCAAACTGCTATGGTTTTAAATTTTATTGCAGAAATTAACAAGAAAAAAAAGATACGTTTCTCCAGCGCAGCGTATGAAATTCGTTACATTAAAATAAAACTTTTATAAGTAACACTATTTGTCAATTTTAGGTTCTGAAATGTTACTAATAACAAAAAAATAAATGTCTGTAATTGCCGACATTCCCTACTATAAGATAAAAACTTATATAATAAATACGTACAATTTTTTGACAATCGAACGATAAAAACGAGCAAGCAGCAAAAAACAAACCTGAAATTTAAGAAGTTGGCCATTATCAGCTTTAGTGAAATTACCTAGAAACGTGCTTGTCATTGTAACAGTAGTTAGCAGTTATATGGTTTACCTAATAGAAATGCATAAGATAACGATTCTGCAGATGATTGGTTATAGAGACAGAACACGAACGCAGGCCGAAGTTGTTCGCCTATTTCAAGAAAAATATCCGGAGTTGCCGCCGATATCTCAAAGTACCGTAAGTAAAAAAGAGAAACAGTTTCGGGAACGTGGACATGTACGGCAGTTAAATAAAAATCCTCCCAATTCACTCAGTGATGATCAGAAATTGGATGTAATGCTAATGCTTGAAGAAAATCCACATAAGTCGAGTCGTCAAACACTTTCAGCATTAAATATTAGCCATTCCTCGATTCTCCGCATATTGACAGAAAATCAGTACCCATATAAACTGGTACCAACTAATGAGCTCGCGGAAGACGATTTTGATAGAGGAATTCTCTTTTGTGAACAAATGATGCAAATGATAGATGACAATACTTTACAAATAGAAAATGTTTTATTTTCGGATGAATCTACATTTACACTTCACGGCCATGTTAATCGCAAAAACTGTCGTTATTGGTCGAGAGAAAATCCTCATTGGATGAGGGAACTACATATGCAAAACCCTGAGAAAGTTAATGTTTGGGCAGAAATAATTGCAGAAAATATCATTGGTCCCTTCTTCATTGAATGGCAATTTGAATGGAGAAACTCATTTAGCACTGCTCCAAAATAATGTTGTACCGACGAAGGCAAACTTGTACCCAGCTGAAGGAAACCCACAACTTCCAGGTAATGCAATATGGTTCAAGCAGGAAGAAGAAGAATAACACTTGCAATTATGTCGAATTCCCCGCATATGTTAACTAACGTTAGAAGACTTTTCTATTTACGTCTAGGATGCTGCCAAGATGTTGGAGGCATTTTGAACATCTGCTGCATTAATAATGATTTGTTTTTTATTTTAATGTAACGAATTTCCTACGCCGGAGAAACTTTTTTTTTGTTAATTTCTGCAATAAAATTTAATACCATAGCAGTTTTGAATAGAGAATGAAAAGACCTCTCATATGAAGTATCACAAGCCCCTATTTCCAATTTGAAAATTTAGGGCTTGTAGCTGTCACCTAAAGGGGGTTGAATTTAAAGATGACATTTTTACGTCGCAAGATGTAATTTCAGTATTAGAAATTGACGCGTCCCAGAATTTACTAAAATAATGCATAATAATGGAGCTACTGAATTTATTCCATTTGGCTGTTCCACACTGTATACTCTCGGTATAAATAGTGTAGGTTCTATTCAATTATAGGATTAAAAGGTAACATCAGGAACCGAGAAGACCAAAAATCGATGTTAAAAAATGGTTCATGAAAAAACGTTCATTCAATGAGGTGCATATTTCAGCAAGTACTATGTATTTATTTTATCAAAAGCCTGTAGAGCTTTTTATATCGCCTTGTGTAGATTTTTACAACACTTTTTTACAACTTTGGACACATTAGCGTGTGAGATTAAGTAGACATATCCAAACGTCGTTGATTATAAAAGATACAACAAATGTGTAATCGTGAATAACCTTAGACGTTACCTTAGAAGTTACAAGGTATTGGATCCGGTTCTTGTAACCATAATATCACTGACACTTTCAGTGTTCAATGAACATAGTCAGAATGGATTGAAATTTATATTGGACATGCATCTTGTGTCCACACAATAATTGCCATAATCACCATATATAAGTACTTGAAATACATACATACAAAACCGTTATAAAATTGAACGAATTTTTTTATTACTACCGATGTTCATTGATCAAGGAGAGACAGTCATTATGCACGCAGGTATCTTCAAAAGATCTTCTATAAAAAAGCCAGCGGGTAGGCAGAGTTCTTTATGCATCACACCATAAATCAGTTTAACACTAGCGATTTAATTATTAGGCAATGGCAATCTGTCTAGAATGTATACATAAGTGTTGCTAATAACTGAAAGGCCGTAACGTCTAACAAACACCGACGGTAGTTAAAATGCTATTACGCTGAAGTTAATCTCAAGCCGTGCCTCTTGCATATTATATTCATCACCAGAGGCTACACAAATGTTACTGCTTTTTATGTATTTGTCATTTTAAAAGGTCTATTTCTACCTGAACAATTCGCGCTATCAGCAAACGCGTTGGTGGGTGATTCCATGTGAAGTCGGCCATCGCATCGGTAGGCATCGATTCCACGGATTTGTTCATACACTTGGCGACAAAGAAACTTCAACACCAAGGTGGGGTAGGATTTTTTTGCCGAAACATTTGGCTAATCAACGGAATTAACTGATTCAAATTTGAGAACAAAAGCAAAATATTTTTTTAAATACAGTTTTATTAATAATGTCTTGTGTTGGGCCGCCCATATTAGTTACACATTCCTGCATTCTTCGTGGCATTAGTGGCATTGATTCCAGTAGGTGTCTAGGTCCTCTTGGGGTACCGTGTCCCAAGCAGCCTACAATTCATGCCGGAGAACTTCCAGTGTCTGCGGAGGATTCCCTAAAGTTCCTCAATCTTCTTCCCATAACGTCCTACACATGATCTATTGGTGAGAGATCGGGAAATCTGGGTGGCCATGGCAAGAGATTAACATGGGCTTCTACGAAGTGGTTAAGAGTCCTTGCGACGTGAGGAAGTGCATTATCTTGCTGGAAAAGTGTGACTTCGAGCTGCTAAAGATATGGAAGAATATGAGGTGCCACCACTTCGTTAACGTAACGCCGTGCATTCATATTGCCTCGCATGAACACCAAATCAGATATACCCCTCCTTATGCAATAGCACCCCATACCATAACTCCCACGGTTTGATTCACATGTCTTTCAACTGAAAATTAAACATTACAACGTTCTCCATGTCTTCGTCTGACCCTC
The DNA here is from genome assembly GCA_029963805.1 of Aromia moschata. NCBI lineage: Eukaryota > Metazoa > Arthropoda > Insecta > Coleoptera > Cerambycidae > Aromia > Aromia moschata. Next base: position 38,659 of record JAPWTK010000857.1, read on the forward strand.
ATGCCGTCCATCATCCCTAAACATAATCGGGATTCATCACTGATCACGACCCTATTATATGTCAATTCCAGTGCAATCGCAAATGCATTACCAAACGTGCTGTTGGTGTTAACACACGTGTAGCCAATTGGATTGCCAGGTTGGAATTCTCCTGCGTCAGTCGTTCGCCGGGTTGTTTCACGCCGACCTCCCTCCATTCCTTAGTTATTCTTTTTGGTTTTGGTTGTTCATCTTTTTTTGGAAGACGAAGGTGGTGGTATATATGGCGAAGGTATAACCTAATAAGATGCAGGACATCTTATTAGGTTATATTCGGCCCTCGGTTCCTCTTCTGTGACTTTTCTGACCCTCCTAGTCCATGACTGTTGACAGAGCATGATGGTGGATTGGTTCCGGTTAAGGCAATTTGTAATTTCTCTGAACGAAAAACCACCTTCACGCAAGCCAACAATTCGACCTCTGTCAATTTCACTCAACTGGCGATAATCTCTACGTTGCCACACTCTAGGCATAATTCTACACTGACAAGACGTTAAACTAAAGTATGACAAGAGAAAACAGTTAAAACCACAAGAAATACACCCACAGTTTCAACCAAAACCCGCAAGAAATACACCCGCTAACAATGTTAACAACAAATGACAAAAGTGTCAGGTGGTAATGTCATTACCACTTGATCTATCGCAACAAAATTTTAATCAATTATTACCTCTGAGTAGCTAAACGTTTCTGCCAGGTTTGCTCAAAAAATTCCTACCCCTTATTGGTGTTACAATTTCCATGTCACTGACAATGCGTATATTTGGTGAAAAGTATTTAATAGTGATCTAGTTGATGTGTGCTAAGCAGCTTGGCGAGGAACCAATCAATTCTCGAGGTATTCGAATGTCAAAATTTGAAAAATATAATTCACCTCAGCCGTGGCACGATACCGAGTCTCAGAAGAACGGCAATATCTCGACCAATTTTGCATAAATCGATAAAAACGAATATCTATGACTCAATCTATGTCTTACGAAAGTTGGGTTATGTTTGAAAATATTTTCGCAGCAGCTCGATGAAGTTGGCAAACTTTGAATAGTATTTTCAGAAATAGAGCGTATAAAACCATTATTTATCACTTTCCATTTATTGCCTAATAATTTGAAGTATCTTCCTTCAGAAAATGAATATGAATCAGAAGAATAGAGCGCTATAGTACAGATGCAGTTGTGGAGAGTGGGCCCACGCGTTGTGTAGTAAAGTCAAATTATATAAACTGCTCGTCAGAATTGGCGTAACACGTTTTAAATTAGCGCCATTTGCGTTCTAATTGAGTTAGAGACTTGCAGTTTTTAATTTACGGTAGCGTATAGGGTTGGATTTAATACCTCGAAGGCTCTCCATTGTGACTTAAACGGTTCGCCCTCCACACCCCAAAAAGCAACCCCATATCGAAATTTGCAAGATTTTGACGCCAAAATCAGGAACCAAAAAAACCTACAGGATTGACTAAAAAGGAAGCTGTCGGGTAAAAACTCCGTCTCAGCACACATTAAGACTTCAATAAGATCTGTGTATTTGGTCCCTGTCACATTGCTTCAACCCATTTACCTAGCCACCCTTTTTCATTTACGCTGGGTTTTACGTGGTTTAACCTCTGTTGGGCGAATCCATTGATCCAAATGCTGTCTAATACATTGATATGGCGTGCCTCAACTCACTTTCACCCTTTGACGACTCAAACACCTTTCCGGATCACGTCCACACAGACCCCCCCCCACTCACTCCCTCTGGTTCCGCTTCCGTGGAAGGCTGCGTGAGATGTCGTTTTGTCTCAAATTCATGTTATGGCATTACTTGAAGGTTCTCCAAGTTGGCGGAGCACGATGGATACGGCCGATTGAGCGCCAAAAGTGATATTCCAACTCCAACCCCTCACCTAAAATTTGCCGCTCTAAGGGGTTTTAAGCAGATGTTGATGAGTGGGGTAACTCAGAAAGTTTTCCTGAGGATGAATCAACCCTTTTCGGCACATTCCGAGTCATAATCAAAACTTTCTTGGTCCATTCTCAAAAAGTTCCTGTAGTCCTCTAGTTCCGAATCACGCAGAAAATAGAGTAAATGTTCATGAGTGAAGCGGTTTCTCATTTTGTGCCACTCCTTGGACCACCGTCGTTTTTTCTTTTATTGTTTTTTTCGCTTGAGGGCAACCAGTGTTAAGGCGAGGAAGCCCAAATCTGTATTCGAAACCATTGTTCACCGCCAAAATCAACAACAGGTTAGAACAAACAACAGGTGTGCACTACTCCATTTCATGACTTCCACTGATGAGGGGATTTTCATCAAGATTGTAGGGCTGATTGAGGTTGATTGAAGCGCGCGTCAATCGATTGACTCAATCGTTTGATCAAGCAGATTGATCGGCTAGGGCCTCCTTTAGACTCTGAAGTTGCCGTCAAAATCTTGCTCATTCAAATTTCGACATGGGGTTGCTTTTGGGGTGTGGACGGCGAACCGTTTAAGTCACAGGGTAGCAAATTCGGAGCATTTAAACCAACCTATAGGCTACCAAAAATCGCAAGTCTCTATCTCAAATATAGAGACATCCAAAAAAAACGACATCAAAGTTGGCCGAAAAAAAGACGTATTTCTATTCTTAATCGAATTTATAACCTTATTTACATGTCAAGACTGTCACATCATATGACAGCCATTGTTTATTTTACAAATTGTGACAGTCACTTGTCAAAAGTTTGACATAACCAAAAAGCTTAGACATGACCGCTATTTCCATCTCTCTCGTTCATAGCCAGAGTTGATGACGGTTTTTTTTGGATGTCTCTATAGAACGCAAATGCCGCTAATCTAAATAGTGTTACGTTAATTTTGACGAGCAGTTTATGTGATTCTTGCTTGTAGTTAAAAAAATGTTGTTTGATCTTACAATAGTGTTATGTTTTGTGTAAAATTTAGCATCGCAGTACCCTCCTGGGTAATGGAGGACAGAGCGGAATTTTTATTTTCTTTTTCTTTTGATATTATTGATGGTTTTGTTCACTTTTAATATTAAATACTAAATATTTAAATACTAAAAATATTTGCAAAATAATTGTATTATTTGTTCATTTTGCTCTCTTTTAAACAGGCTTTGATTCCTTCCGTTCCCCTACCTTCTGCCTTCTGCTATCTATTTCTTTGATGAATTATCTTTTAATGCCTAATTTATAACTGTTAGTTTACCATTCACGCCTCTCCATCAGATAAGGCACACCTTCTCAAAAGGGAAAAAAATAATTACACGATCGACTTCATTCTAATACGTTGATGAGTGGGTATGCCATTATGTAGTCTGATATCTCTAGGATGGCAGACAAAAGTAGTCTCTTTGTGCGGTTCCATTAACGTCCATTTGGGCACGACAATGGTTTCCCAAGGAATAAATGTCAGCGTAGGGTCTGGAAACTATTTAAATAACAAGGGTAGAATTAAAACACCCCCTAGTTTAATTTAGTTTAGGTTACTTCATTTTAAGTTACAATAGTTTGAATTCTTTTTGTATGCCCCTGATGTTAAAATCAGGGGCATACCGTTAGGTCGCACTGCGATTTATCGTAGGTCATTTATTTAATTAAAATATCGAAACAAGAAATAGCGAACGTGGATAGGAATCGGAATTCAGGCAAGCGCCATTTATTACAGGGAATGCGTTTAATAATACCTACACGACATTCACATGCAGTTTATGTTTTCACTGCGGCAAATAAAGAGTATCTTTACAAAGGATAAATATACTTTATTCTAAATATCGTTTAGTTCTCTGAACGTTTTGGCATACCATAAATATTTGCAAGCAGCCAAGAATTATGTAGATTCAAAAAATTACTAGCATGAGAAATATGCATCAAAAACTACATTCATAGATAACTCAGAAATTTTAATAAAATAAGGTCTAGACTAGGGTCCGGAATGTGTGCTACAACGCAGAGTCGGCACTATACAACTCTATGATAATTAAAGTATAAACCATAATTTTTAAGAGCCTTGCAAGTTATGTAAGCAAGTAATGTATTTCTCGCCCTTGCATACGTTAGCCACAGACCGTGTCTGGTAAAGCGCTTGAACTCTCCCGTGGCGAGATCAAGTGTTCCGTTGTCGAAATGTAGTATTGTAAGTTAGCTCGATGCGCACAGACGAAGGGTAGAACGCCGAGTTTAAAATAGTATTATGTGTCGTGATTGGTTAACTAATAAACGTGTGAACATACGTATTTTGCACCGTGTACGTATTTCTTGTAGAATTCGTATCGTGTATTTACATATTATCTTGTTTTGTGGGGATTTTTGTAATAATGACAAGTCCATCCATTTGTAAATAGACTGAAAAAGATTATTGAAAGTTACGAGGATTTTACAATAGACGGATCACATGTTTTATGTATTCCTTGCAATCGTCGATATATAAAATATTTCGTAGACGGCGAGCGTATGAGACGTGTTACGGTTGGTTAATTCAGAGTAAACAAAAATGAGTTATGTTAATTCAATATACGCTAATATCGATTTGGTTTAACGAAACATTAAGGTTATAAGTAAGGTTATACATCACAGACAAGCTCTGAACAGGTATAGGGTCATACTGTTCTCTACCGATGATTTCTAATAGCTTCTGATCTAATCTTGATTTGATCTTTCTCCCGGAGACGTTTTGGCCCTGTGCCGGGGGTTTGCGAATACCGACACCGTGGGATACGCCTACGGGGTGAAGTCCCTAAATGGCCACTGTTTTGAGCAGGAGGCCTCGGGAGTGTTGAGGGTGACCTCGTTCAGGTCGGCTACCTTCAATGTGGTATGGGTCAGGTAGGTTGTCAGGGGCGGATGCTGGTCAGCGCCACCTTGGTCGAGGCCAAGGAGGACTATACCAGACTTCGTTGTTGCCAGTAGCAGCTGATTTAACCGTCGTTCTGGAGATTGGTCACCGTGCAGTTTCGGGAACAACCCTCAAGCAGGAGTATTTTGTTTCGGCTTTCTTAGTCGTTTTAGCGTTGGCAACGGCTATACTGTTGCTGGGATGGCAACCTACATCCCAGGGGTTGAGAAAATCTTTCTCCCTCTAAAATTCTTCTAAGGTTTTTCCTCTGTTAATGTGTTCTATTGTTAATTTTTACTATTAATTTCGTTACCTCTGGAAAGGAACTGTTGGTGGTTCTTTGGTGTATTTTGACTATCAGTTGGAGCTAGAAATAGCAGAGTTCATGTACGAGGTGTCCCATGCGACTTGGGGTGACGCAACTTGAACTTTGACTTGTACAGTTAAGATCCTTAGTACAGTCACTCATTGATATGGGGATAGGCTTAGAGAGTAATCATCAGTTATCTCCAGTAGGTACATTGTCTTTCATTTTTTTTTCTTTCTTCTTGTATTTCTTGATGTCTTCTATTTAAGGTTAGTAGTAGGTCGCTAAGAGGTTAACCTTGGGACGGGTAACCTCATGCTTTCAAAGTCTCTTATTTTTTTCGATATAACCCAATGAGAGGTTCGCCAGTACAACAGTTGAGGGTGCGCTGTTTGTCATGCGTTTTAAGCCCATATGTTTGTTTAGGTATATAACCCATTAAGAGGTTCGCAAGTACGGCAGTTGAGGACGCACTGTCCGTCAAGCGTTTTAAGTCCATATTTTTGTTTAACAGTAATAACATTCTTCAATCAACATCTTGAGAATCTCAGCGTGTCCACCTTGTCTAGTCCAAGCCACTGAATCGAAATCACTTCATTATCCATCGAAGGGATATATACTTCTGACTAATTAACATCCATGAAGATATGGTGCGCGCAGTCGTACACAACCTATGGCTTGCGAGATTTCTGGAGTGGAAGTTCACGAGGTCTTTCCTTTTTCTGTCAAGCTTTCGAAGGGTACGCATCGCAACATCTAACAATTAGCCTATAAATTACTGTGCTGTTGGAGTATTGAGGAACGTTTAATTATCCTAAGTTACGTGGGATATTTTAATCCATCGAGGTTTATGAGGATGGAAGATTAGTTCTTCAGTGCGTAATTGTAAATACATTGCGTGTATTTTTAATCAGCGGATGCTGGATTATAACCACAGACTACAGTAATCACGTGTTGAAGCCCGTGAAGAGTTTCTTAAAGCCAAATTTTAGGTAGATATTTATTTGCATTGTGTAATAACTGTTTTAGGCTTCTTCTTAGACCTTTCTTCTTTTTAATTCTTGGCACTAAACATTTTTGAGACCGTGCGTTTTGCGAAGAATTCTTAATATCAAGCGTTTTCCTACCGGACGTGTCTTCTGTACTGGTATTCTGGAGATCTTTAGTTTGTGATACGCTGCGTTAAGAATTCTGGGATATCTTCCTCTCCAACCAGGAACCGAGTTTGGACTAGTTGGATATCGGGAGTAAAGTACTACGTTTTATTACACCTAGCTGCATATCGAAAGTGAAGGACTACGTTCTACTACACCCAGCACCTGAAGATAAGTAATTGGTTATAAAAATTAACCTTTTTGTATAATAATTATCAGGATCATCATATTTTTTTATCTCTATTTATATGTACTTGTTTTCCCCCACATTATTAAATGTAATTAGACTCACTCGTTTAAGTGACTTGCAACTAGTGGATTAATTTCTGAATATATTTTATTAAATTATAGTTAAGTTATATGGGAACTGTGCACTAACTGCAATTGCATTTGGTAAGGTATAGCAATATATGATATATATTGATTCTTGTATATCATTAGTCGTAGACAAGACCAATACTGTGATAGTGTTGTTTTTTTTAACATAATTTTAACTGGTAAAGAGATAAGAGAAAAGAAAAATAATAAAGGTGATATTGCATTTTCCTAACATTTAGTTAATGTGTTTTCTTTAATTTAGGATCTCTTCATTAAAACAAAGGCCGAGTTTCCAAACGGGACTCGAGAACCTGCCCTGGGATATAAAGTGAAGGTGAGAGAACGTAGCTGTCACATTTTAAGAACTACGTGGCAGACGTTTAGATTTGAATATCCATCAACAAAATATTACTGGTACTGTTAGAAAAAAGGAATTTTGGTTTGATTTGTACATACTGTTTTACGCATGTATCTTATCATGGAACGTGGTCGACAATATTCCCTTTAGACCCTAACTTTCTTATTTCAAATGACACCCTGTATATTTTTCTCAAAATTTGAATTCTGCGCAAAATTCTATTTCCAATGATGTATCACACTTTGTATTTTGGATTTGAGAAAGGAAGCAAAATCCAATCTTTTTTTCCAAAAGGTTTTAAAATCGATTTTGTCGAAATTTATGCAAATAGTGTGCTTTGTTTTGGATTTAAATTATAAAGTTGATGATATACTTTTCAAGATATGCATGTTTAAGATCTCTGTCAAAAAGAATAGTTACTTGGATAAGGGTGTTTTACAAATATTTTGTTGAGAGTCAAATATTAGAAAAATAGGTATGTTAAATAAATTACAAGGAAATATTACGACACTAATTTTATTTTTTATAAGAACGTGACTTACGAATATCTAATTGACACAATAACCATGAGCACTAGAAATTATGCTAAAGAAAAGGTTCAAAGTGTTGTCCATTTGATTCACGCAACATTCGGCTCGATGCAAAAGTTCAGGAGTGGTAACACTTCTTAATAACTGGACATTAAGAGCTTCACATTCATTTCTAATTCGATTTTTTAAGTCTTCTAAATCTGTAAGAGGCGTCTGGTATACCTTATCCTTCAAAAACCCCCAGAGAAAATAATCCATCGGCGTTAAGTGGGATGATCTTGGAGGCCATCATATTGGTCCATGGGTTACGATCCACTTATTTGGAAAAATTTGATTTAAATAATCATTTACAGTTCTAGAATTGTGAGGGGGTGCTCCATCTTGTTCAAAATGCATATTGATACGTATCTCCAGTGGAAGATTTTCAAGAAAATCTGAAAATTCGCCCTGAAGGAATTCTATGCATATCTCACCAGTTAATGTTCCTCCATAAAACTTTGGTCCGATATTCAAATTTGCCGAAATTCTTTGAAAATTAGTATGTCTCATCCAGTAAGGATTATCCTCAGACCAATAATGACAAGTGCGCCGATTTATAGTTCCATTATTATGAAAACGGCTTTCATCTGTCCATAATATTGAGATAATATTGCCATCTTCATGAACAAAAGCATGCCATGCAATAAACGCCATTCTTCTCTCATAATCTCCTGGGTCTAATCCTTTATGCTGATGGATTTTAAAAGGTCGTATTTTGGCGGATTTTAGGATTGGCTGAATAGAAGAACTAGAAATATCGCATTCTGATTCAATTTGTCGAATTGAAATATGTGGATCATTAAACACACTTCCCAAAACACCAACACTATGCTCTTCGTCAGTAGCAGTCTTTTTTTAAAAACAGTCTGTTTTTTTTAGAATGCCCCACATGTGGCTAAATTTGAAGCCAAATGGGTACGATATACATATCACTTGGCATACGTCTATCAGGATATCACACTCCATAAACACGTAACGCATCACGCCAATTTTTCCTACATTCCCCATAAATTAGGATCATAGTATATCCAACTTTTCTACATTTGAAAATTGTCGTTATTCATTATTAATACCACTTTTGTTCGAAACAATTTTAAGTTTAAATATAAATTAAAATATAATTTATAAACTGTTAAAGTCAGACAGTTAACAATTATTCAAATATTTTCAAAGCCTGCTTTAGTTTTCCTGGGTTGATTGATTTAGTTTCGATCAATTTTTAAAATCTTTAAAGTTCGATTTTGTTTTAGAAAAATATACAGGGTGTCATTTGAAATAAGAAAGTTAGGGTCGTTTCCGGTTAAACCGGAAGTGGCAGAATATTAGGCTCTATGTAAAGAACTTTAGGTGTAAATTAAATGTCCCTAATTTCAAATCTATATCTTATTAACTAACGGAGATATGCCATTGGAACAATACTGACACACTCAGTATACATTATTAACACATTTTTAATTCTGTCTTTTTGGTCTCTCATATGTCCTTCCGTCAATGACATGACGGATTACGAGTCCGACCCTGCGTTGCAGCATACTTTCCGTTACTGTAGCATACTAGCTTAGTCTAGACCCTTTGTAAAAGTGTGTACAGAAAATAAAGTTATAAACTATGTACTTTGTTTAATTATTGCAAATACTAATACAGTGTTTCCTAAATAACCTGGAAAACTAAAGAACATATTTCCTCAAGTAGTTTTGTGAAGAAAAGGTCAAGTTTTTTTCCTGACTTTGAGTTTTTTGAGATGTAGAGCGTTAAAGTATTGTTTTTTTAATGGCTTTTCCAAAAATCTCTGGAATAGATTAAAATTTTACTTTTATATTGCTGTCACTTACACACCTGTATCGAAGTCATGTTTCTGTATTTTGTTATCACGGTTGTATTTTTTACAGCACTGTCAGAGACGTGAACCTGAGGAAGTTAATATGGTAACAGGTATAAAAACAGGTAATATTTAACAGAAATGTGACTGGTATAATTAAGTCGACCTTTATATACATTCATGTAAGTACTCACCGACTCGCCATATTTTATTCACATACCTGAAACAAATTATAAATTATTAGTATAAGAAATACGTACGGATGACAAATCAAGTTTTTCTGTACATATAGACCCGGTGCTTTTTGCAAATGGTTATTTATATGGTTAAGTAAACACTGGTTTCTTTAATCATAGAAGGTAATCAGCAGTTAACTGAATAAGTGTACTATGGCGAGAGTGGTGTGGTAATTAAAGGACCTTAATCGGTTATATATACAGTCATTCATTTACATCTGGAAGATGGAAAAGAGAGACCGGCGAAGATCGGTCTGGAGCCGGTGAATGGAAAAGATAGACTAACTATCCAAACGGCATAGGTAGGTACATGTGCTGTTAGTTTGGGAAAACCGGACGTGCCAAAGGGTAATTCGAGTGTTAGCAGGAAGGAAAGAGGCTGTACAAGAGGTTTGGCACGTATTTGCACAAATGTACAAATGGTACACGACGAAACGTGGAAACTAGGTACAGAAATATACACCAATAGGTAGGTACCTACAAACATACATAATTGTCACAGGAATAAATCAATAGTAGACCCTACAGTACTTTTACAAAAAAATTAGCTAATCTGTTCTAAAATCTACTTTATTCATTTATTATGAACATAGTCGCATTTATTTGGCAATTAACTTGGCGATTTTAACATTAAAAATGTGAATTAAAAATCATTGCCTGGATGAATTTGAGAGTGGTTTATATATTTTGTCGATTGGGGCGAAGAAAATTTCAAGATATTGAAAACTTTACGCACACTATAAATGTAGCTAGAGGAAATAACGTGTCATTTTCTATACAATATTTAAAAGTTTTTATTTTCTCATTTAATATCGTTTTGACATTTTTTTGAGAACCTGAAACTGATTTGTTATCGTTCCATTATTCAATCTGACCAGGACATTTCCTTATAGTCAAGTAGACAGAGACTTTTATGTGTTCTTGAAATGAGCGGGGTGCGTAGAGCTGAAACCGTCCACTAATTTTTTAAATTAACAATTTGTGAAAAAAAAAACGTCTTTTTTCACATTTTCGCTTTCTCCTGCATCTCCGTTCCTTGGTATATTTTATATAACATTAACTTCATACAGCAGTAACTTCATACTACAAATATCAGTCCCTCCAAGAAATTTAATCATAGTCGCCCTACTTTCGAAGTAAAGAAATAGTGCAAAAAAAAAAGCACTTTTTCAACTTCAGCAGTCATTTGCTAGTTAACAATAGTACTTGGAGACTTCGGGTTGGGCTTAAAATTTTGGATATTCGATAGGCTACAAGTTCTTAAATGCATATGCTATATAAAATATGCCAAAGAACGCAGATGCAGGAGAAAGAGAAAATGTGAAAAAAGACGTTTTTTTTTCACAAATTGTTAATTTAAAAAATTTGCGAACAGTTTCAGCTCTACGGACCCCGAGCATTGTTTTCTACGCAAAAAAAAAATACATAGGAAACCATCAAAACTAGATGTTTCAAGAACACTTTTTGATGAATTTAGCTCTCTGCCTACTGTTATTAGTAGTTATTAAGTAGTTAAACTATTACAGTTTACGAGGGATCTTCTTATGAGGGACACGTGTATATCAAAATATTGTTTTTTTTTTTATTAAGAAACGTAAAACATATTTAAAAATTAATAACAAGTTTTTGCACTTTAAGGTTAGAATATCTCAAAAATCCTACTTATTTTCCGAATTTTCATGGTCACAATATTGAATTTTTCATTAAAAGAAATGAAAATATTTGACCTCAACTACTTCGAAAACAGAAAATGAATGGTCAATCGAATATTCATTTATTTTATCATAATTTCGAATTTTCATCGCCATATTGCTTCCGCCATAAGGAATATAATTGTTATTAACCTTTATTTTTATTTTTATATTACTATAAATTTTTAGTATACAAAAGATTCTAAATAAAAACGCCATTCTTCCATTAAAAAAAGTTAATGAAAGTTCCATAGGCGCTATTGCAACTTTAGTCAACTCAGGACGGCCATACTGAATTTTCTTTTTTCAAATTTTGAGAATCTGACCTTAGATTCTGAACGAGCAGATTTTTTTGACATAAGAAAATATAAAAAAAAAAACAATATATTGATATACACGTGTCCATAATGAGTTTTCAGGAAAAATGAAAATCACAAACATGAAAATTTGAAAATACGATATCTCGACAAACTCGACGGCATTGGGAAGAGAAAGACTTGTACTTTAAGATTCCATTCATAGTTTTTTGAGAAAAAAAATCGCAGTGCTACATAACCTCAAATACGTCAAAAAACTGATTTCTGCAGTTTTAGGATAGAATATGTCAAAAACCTGACGTGACCTAGAACAATTCTGAGATTTGTTTTCAGCGGGAAAAATTATTTCGGAAACAACTATTCAATGTCCAGGGGCAAAATCTTGCAGGATAGTCAATTATTATAAAAGTACCAGTAGTACCAAAGCAGTAGTAAAAGTACCGTGCCATAAAATACTTCTTAGGATTTTTATATCTATTTATTTTATCTAGCACTAGATTATTTTTTTACTAGAGGACTTTTACATTCGGTCGTATAAAATAACAGATTAAACAACAACAGACATGTAAACACACACATATTGCAGTGGGAGAACAATAAAAGTTTACGGCGACCAGCCACCACAATATCCCTTTTCATTAAGTTTTTAGAATTATTGAAAAAGACACAAAGCAAATAGGAGCCGAAAGCAATTAGACACATCCTGTGCGGGATGTATCGTTTTTGTAAAAGGAAAGACCTGCGATTGTGTCCCGTCTGTTATGACCCGAGTCGATCGCGCAAGGGAGAGCTTAATACGAGATTTATTTGATGAGTTCAAACAGAGTAAGGTCAATATTGGTCATTTATTGGACTCATGTCGACATTAATGGTCCATTTCGTGGACAGAGAACAAGAGAATAGTGTTGTGACATTTCATATTTTGTAGCTCGGATTTAAATCTGTTACGGCTGTAAATCTTTGTAATACACTGGGCGCAGAAATTAAGGGTTGTAAAAGAAATCCCAAATTTCTAAATGATTTTCAAGGAGCTGTAACTTGAGGAAAAATGAACGTAGAGAAAAGAAAAAAAAAGGAAATTGAAGCATCAAGTTTCTAGTTTTTTGATCTTGAGTTTAAAATTAGCGTCAGCAGTTTCTGAAACCACAAGACTTAAATAATTTGTTTTCGATAATTTCATCAGAAAGCTCTTTTTAGATAACACAGCTACACAAAAAAAATCATGATACTGGATATTGACCTTAGTATCCCCATGGATTTTTCGACGCTGAATTCGAATCCAACCTCAAAAAAGTCAATACACCCTCAAAATTTTGAGATAGGGGTAAGAAATGTCTATTTGACAAAATACGCAATTTTTATTCCAAGAATACATTTCGGGGAGTTTTCGAGGTTGCTGATTTTAAATTTCAACATGCCAAAAGCAGGAAATGTACCCCAGAGGTAAAAATTGAGTATAATAGGGGGTTCCAGGGAAAGCGAAAATGTTTATGTGACAAAATAATTATTTACGACAAGTTTGATATGAAGTTGTGGAAGCAGTACTGTACTGTAATCAACTAACTAGGGATTGCAATCCGGAAAACCGGATCCGGTAATCCGGCGGATCCGACATCATAAGGCATCTATCGGATCAGGCACCAATTTGCCGGATCCGGTAAATTAAAAAACAAAATACATGAAACAAGAATTTGTTGACAATAAAACCGACTAGTGTACGAGTAGAAGCAGAAAGGGCCGCTGGTTACATTTGTAGATCTGTAAGAAGTCGATTGGAAGATGATAAAATGAACACTATTTGTTTTCTAAGACAATTTTTTCAAAACCAAGTGATTTTTTCAAGATTGTTTTACTTAAAATAACACTTTAAAGTAAGTTAAAATCAAAAATAAAAAAAATTTTTTTTAAATATTAATATCAATTTGGTTTATAATTCTAAAAATAAACTACAGACGCTTTTGGGTAATCCCAAAGACAAAATCGACAATAACGGAAAGTCAGGAATATACGAAATAAGTTGTAAAGATTGTGATCAAAAGTATATTGGGCAAACAAAAAGATCTATTTTGACTAGATTTAAAGAACAGATGACTCATTTGAAATATGGTAGAACAGTAAAATCTTGTGTTGCCCAACACGCTTTTGACAACAACCATAGGATAGACATAAATAATTTAAAATTAATTAGAAATGTTACAAACAGTAGACAGTTGGATGCTTTTGAAAGTTTAGAAATCATTAAGTGTAACAATAGTATGAATAAGGACAATGGTCCCCACCAGTCCACTGTTTGCTCTGATAAACAAAGACAGTTACGGTTCAGTGAACCGTGGCAACAAATTTGGTATAAATAGTGCAAGTGTGTAGGCTAGAATTTAGGTTAAATCTTCTCCCTGAAAATGCCAACTTGGTTGGCGAAACGCGCGTCGAGAAAAGTGTAGTAGTTCGGTGTTTCGTGGAAAACGTCCAGTTTTGTAAGTAGTAAAAAAAAGAAGTTTTGAACTCATTATTGTGACAATTGTGCCATTGATTAAACAGATTTTTGGTGACTGTCAGAATTATAAGAATGACACTGCCTGGCCTGCCTAAATTACCTAATTATTGTGATCCCAGTTGATAAGCTTGATTTTAGTTAGATTTAAAATAAGTTACTTATAACGAGCCATCCAAAAAAAAAGTCACCAGAGTTGGACGAGCAAAAAAAGACGTATTTATATTTTTAATCTTATAACCTTATTGAATTGTCAAGGCTGTTACATTATGTGACAGTCAAAACCGCCCGACTGAACTTAACCGCCTGTCATTATCTAATTATTACTAAACTAATATAACAGTTACAATTTAACTAGTTACACAATATCTACTAAATTTTTATTACTGATTCATACGTAAATGTTAGATCAATTATAACAGTGTAATTAAAGTTAATGTCATAAGAAATAAACGTTTTATAAATATATATATATATATATATATACTTTGTAATACATTCACTTGACCATCTTTTTTTATACAGTTGATTTTGGAATGAAAAAAGCAAAAAAGAAAGCAAAATGGTTTTGATGGAACCAATACGGCCGGATCCGCCCGTATTGGTTCCATCAAAACCATTTTGCATGGAAATCCGACCGGATTGAAATTGGTGCCGGATTGCAATTCCTACAACTAACTGACTTTATATGATAGTATTTTGTCCGATTGCGAATTCCTTTCGCTAAGGCAAGTTTTTTTAAAATATAATGGTTACATTGTTAATTCTTGTTTCTTTGTTGTTATTGTTTTTTATGTTGTTCATACTGTAGTTGTTGTTATTGTTGTTTATTGTTGATGTTCTAATTATTGTTTATGTTCTTGTTATTGTTGTTGTCATTGTTATTGTAGTTGTTCTTGTTGTTGTTATTATTGGTATTTTGGTTGTTGAAGTTTTTGTTTTTATTGTTGTTGTTTTTTGGTGTTGTTTCTTTTTTCGTTTTCTTCGGTATGCTCGGACCTGTAATAGTGATACAGGTCGTGTCAAAAGGCTGTTATACTTGATTTTCAGCTCTGGGGCACATTTACTGCTTTTGGCATGTTGAAATTTGAAATCAGCAACTTCGAAAACCCCCGAAATATATTCTTGGAATAAATATTGCGTATTTTGTCAAATTTTCATTTCTTACCCCTATCTCAAAATTTTGAGGGTGTATTGACTTTTTTGAGGTGGGATTCGAATTCCCGCGTCGAAAAATACATGGGGATACTAAGGTCAATATCCAGGATCATGATTTTTTTGAGTAGCTGTGTACTTTAATTGTCTTTAATTTGACCTGGAGTGGGTACTGGAACCTTCGGCGTAGAAACAAAAAACTGGACGTTTTCCACGAAACACCGAACTACTATACTTTTCTCGACGCGCGTTTCGCCAATTTGGTTTACGAAACGCGCGTCGAGAAAAGTATAGTAGTTCGGTGTTTCGTGGAAAACGTCCAGTTTTTTTTTATTTGACCTGTTTTGAGCCCTGTACGATGGTTTCAGTGAGTTATGTACAGAAAAAGTTAAGCATGGTTTTGAAAACTAAAAAGTATCCTTTACAAGTAGTAGTGATTGGTTTGGATTGAATTTTTTTTTCGAAGCGAAATTGTTGATTGGAAATGAGGTACAAAATTGCATAAATAGGGATATTTGCATAACTTGGCACAACTTTGCAAATAATGGATAGACTAAGGATATGTAAATGCAACTCTTCAACCTCCAAGTACCCCAAAGAAACCCTGATAGTTTCAAAGCGCTGCGATTTTTTCATAGTGCTCGGAATAGTTGAAATTGTCGTTTGTGCTAAAAATCAATGTAATGATCGATTTTTCACTTTTTTATTTATTATTTATCAAGTTAAAAGGCTTTTTTTGGCAATAATCCGACAAAAAATTCCATAATCCAATAATTTCAATAAAAAGATTATTGAGGACCTTTTAAAAGACAAACAAAAATTTTGAATTTGTTTTTTCGACAGTTATGATTACTTAAAAACTGCTGACGCTGAACAATGTTAAACTCAGTGCCCAAAAACTAGAAACTTAGAGCTTCAATTTCCTATCTTTTCTTTTCTCCAACAATTTTCCCTAAGTTATAGCTGTTTGAAAATCACCTAAAAATTTGAGACTTTTTTATATCCCTTGATTTGTGCGCCTAGTATATTTCTACGCTATTTAAGAATATTTTACAATAGGATATTTTACAATAGACCACTTTTTCGATGGGATTGGATTGATAACTTCCATTTAGTTTCATATCTCTATAAATTGGAGATATGAAAATACGAAGATTAAAGAAAAAATACGCTTTTTATGGCTGATGAAGATGAGTTTCTACGAGTAGAATTAGTATTCGAATAGTTCCGTAAAAATCCTGAAGACATTAAAAAAAAACTGAAATGAAAAAAAATTTGAATCGCACAGTGTTTTGATCAGATGAAGCTTGTTGGTCAAAAGTCATTAATGCATTTATGACAAATGTTAAAAAGTGATAAACGAGCTTCGTATAGTATTAACTACAAGAATTATTTTGCTCTAAATTAAGCAAATTATGAGTAATTAAGGTTAAATAAGGGTAAATAAGAAAAGGGGTACGCGTGTTTACATTATTGGTTATTTTGTTTTTCGTACGATAACATACCACATTGCTTTTTCTTACTGTGCATGATACATTTTCATGATGCATTCTGAAGATAAAGGTAAGTAGTTTTTAATTTTGTAAAGAATGTTTGTATAAAACAACTCAGTAATTTACAAAAAAGTAGACAAAGCCGATTTTATTGGGTTTTTATCGATTTTTTCTCTTCATTAGTCCAGGAACTATATGCCCCCATGTGACCCCGAGCTAAAATTAATTTATGTCATACCTGTCACCTTCTATCTTCAAAATGTAATAGATTTTGACTGCACATTTTTGTACAACAATTTTTTTCTACTATTTTTCAGATTACGTCAGTATTACGTCAAAAATTGAGTTATTTGAGAAATGGGTGAAACACGGAAAAACAGACCAGAACAGTATGTTGTATCGGCCTTTTGACCTCAAAATATGTCTTTTCGGGTGTCACCGAGACTTCATTAAGAGAAACAAAAAATGTCATTTGCTTATTTTCCTCAAAATTATCCGAGAAATGGACGACTTGTGGAAAGAAGAACCAGGAACACTTTCTTCGGAAAAATTCGGAATGGTTGGCGGGAGATGTATACTTTAGTATCTCCCTATATCATTCGCAGACATCCACTTCTGAATGTTCTGCTATATTTGGGCAATCTCGTAAAGATTTTAACGAAAAGAGAGACAAAACTAAAAAGGAGGCGAGTTGAACACTTAATCACTTCCCATTCCTAAAGAAAGACTGGTAATCTCCCTTCCCAAGTCTTATATTTAATAATACCACCTTCTGTAAATACTTCTAGATATAGACATTACCGATAGTGATGCTATGTTACGGGACTATATTATAGATGACTCATCAGGGATAGGAGGAATTTCGTGATTCGTTTAGTGATTAGTTAGGAATTAGTTAGTATAACTAGTGCCGAGTAGTTAGTGTAAGTTCTTATGGTTATAATTACGTTACTACAATACTTATACTACTATTGCACTGTATTTCATTTTTATATTATTTAACTTTTTTTATGTATTTATTTTCTTTAATTTTATTAACGCAATATTATATTTTCTATTTACCCAATAAAAACATTTTTATTAAATGCAGTTATATTTATCAAAACACATACTTTAGAGAGAGGATAAACAGAGTTTAGAATGAACACAATGGTGATAGCAATATTCAATAAAGACATTACAAACAGAAAATTGGACTAAATAGTTTTGTCCAGCTAAATTGTACTGATCGAAACACTGTGAATCGGCTTGATAATGGATAAATTACAATTAATAATAGTTAGGTTAAATAGCTAATGACCGAGTTACTCTACGAATCTAACACCACTTAGAGCACAGACAAGTCACTTCAGAAATAATTTCCCTGACAAGATAAACACTTGGCCCCATTTCACTGTGAGATATGTCCCCATTTCATAGTGAGAAATTTCTGATTTAATAACGGTAATCAAATATAAATTGAAGCGTTCAAGGAAGCGTCTTTATTAATTTTTAATTTCGCTTCTCGTTATTGGCTTAGACCTTAGACGCCAAGGAAGGGAAAAGTAAGATATTTTTGTCGAGATTTTACGTTTTAAGGGAACAATATATGGAACATTCCATGTCAACCGGGACAATGGTCTGCCCAAAAATAAGCACTGCGGAAAAACATTTTTAAGGTCTCAAAATGTTCGTATACTCAAGAGCTTTCAAATGAAAACTGGCCGATTTCGATTTTTTTAATTCAACATCGCGAGATAAGTCTGAAAGTGATCCAAAAAATGAGTAACGGCCATTTTGTGAACATTTTTTGTAATTTTTTCAACATATTACTCTGAAAAGGATTTTTGACTGATATGAAATGAACTGTTTTTCGGTACGCTGAAATCAATTTTTTGGAGTCCATCCAGAATTTAAAAAATCTTAGGGACATTATTTATCTTTTTTTCCGTTTTTTTGTAATTTTTTTTCACCATATTACTCTCGGAAAAGGATGTTTCTACTAAATTACCTGATCTAATATTTTTCGGTACCCTGAATTTTTTGGGGTCCAGAGTTTAAAAAATCATATGGTCATGAGATTGCGCTAATATTTGACCGTTTTTTGACCATAATTTTCAATCTAAAAGGGTGTTCTGTCTCTGAGTAACTATTTTATGTTTATAGCATGGCAAATTCGATTTTTTGGTTCTTGAAAATAAAAAAGTTAAAGGGTGATGAGATTTGATGTCAATTTTTGACAATTTTTTTGGCATTTTTGGCATTTTTGACCATGATTTTCAAAGGATTTTTGTTTCAACGAAACTATTTTTATGTTTATCGAAATGATGATTTCGACATACTGTTTCTTTCATGTAATTAATTTACTTTCATAAACCTTCTAACCGAGTTCATAATTTAAGGCGTCTAGTCCGAACCTAACAAAATTAAATCTAACATAGCCCAAGGCTTCTAGCCTAAAACCCAATAATTTTAGCCCATTTAGCCAATAAATTAAAAAAAAATAACTCCCACTCCACTACGTATACGAAGTGGAATGTAGTGTAGAAGTAATATCTTAATTTATATTATTTTATATCTATACATTGCCTTAAAACCATACCTAATTCTGATTTTTTTCAATTTTTTTTATTCGAATAGAATAACAATTCAGTATTGTCTCCTTCAAAATAACTTCTTTGGGAAGCCACATAGCGCTGGAGACGGTTCTTCTATTCCCTCATAGCAGTACTGGAACATATATACTGGAATAGCTTTCAGCTGGTCGGTTACAGCCGTTTGAATGTTTTCTATGGTCTCAAAATGACATCCCTTGAGGTGATTTTTCAATCTCGGGAAGAGAAAAAAGTCACAAGGACTCAGGTCAGGCGATCAAGAAGGCTGAGGAGCCACAGGAATGTTTTTACTGGCTAAAAACTCGTTTACTGAAATGGCGCATTGTCGTGATGCAACGTCCAGTTGTTCTTGATGTTCGGTCTCACACGCAGTGGTGCTTTTTTCGGTCTTAGAGAGCTTGAAGTGTGCCATTCCATGCTTTGGCGGTTTACGAAAACAGCCACAAAAAAACAAACAAATGATTAATAAGTTCAAACTTGTACTGAAGGTGCATTACATGTTAACCTACCGCCCTTCCAAGTCCCGTCTCCGCAATGTTGCTAAATCGGACACTACGCTGCCAGTCTTATTACTTAATTTACACACCTCGTATCCTAATTTATATTATTTTTAGAAATATTTACAATTGCTTTTTGACATTCTATGTCTATTATGGGATTACCCCTGGAAAATATTGCGATCTGCGTCATGGTTTTGCGTCACGTCACGCTTGGTAAAGATGGTTTGCCTAACCTGAAGGGGCAAAATCTGGGGTATGGAAAACTCTATCGAGCATCATGTATGTGACGCATGACGTCCTGGTTCTTGATGGTTTGCCTCTTGGGTCGTCTTTCTGGGTCCTCTTTCATAATAAAGACATATAATGTTCCATGGCCTCACGTGCGTAGCTTCGTGAACTATCTCAGTTTTTATTTCAGACTGAAATTTGATACTGATGCACGACGTGAAGATGAAAATACACAGTTCAACTTATTTAAAAAATTGGAATAATAAAGGAAATATAAAGAATAAATTACTTAGACAATAATTGTTATTTCAAGTCTTCATAAAAAAGTGTATTTTGGGTTGACACTTATAACCAACAGTGGTAGAGGTCAACACCGATCAGTACAAAACATAAACGGATCCTCATTTCATTTAAAGCATCTCTCCAAATAGCGTTTGTTTTTATGGCCGTACGGTCTCACGCTTTACATGCACATCTCATATCAAACATGGAAATCGAAAGAAATATTAATTCCGATTTGCTTCCCTATTCTATTCCAGTCCTAGTTCCTGTTTAAATTCTGGCAGTACAAAATCGTCTTTGTCCAAATTGAAAATACAACCTGAGGCACAAAAAGATTCATATCTCAGTTAATGTCAACACAATGTTTACCGAGCATCACGTATATTAAAATCTATTGATTTTTATTTCAATCTAAATAACGACGATACACTCGTATGTACTGGCGCCTGTATACTTCGTCAAATATTATATTCGAACAGTTCTCGACGTTGTTTGGTATTGTACAGGGTGTGTCGGCGATTTCAGATCTGCCAGTCAAAGTCGGGCTTGTTACAACGGCTTAATTAGTGTGTGTGCCATTGTTTGTTTATATTTTGCAATATCATTCTATTACTGCATGTTAATATAAACATGATGTTTCTCTTATAGTCGCTAAGAAAGTGCGTCTGTGATCAACAAAAAAAAATAGTAAAAAGAGAGCATTAGTGAGGTTTTATTATTTTCCATAGCCAAGAAGTGGCATAAATTAAAAAATACAGGGAAGGGCAAATGTTCTGGATCGGCTTAGTTACAAGCGAACAAAAGCGACCAACTAAATTACTCTATTTTACTGTGCTTTTTCAGTCTGTCAGTGACGTCATTAGTTATCATATGGTAATGTCAACTGTGATTACCCTAAATGGAATATGATGTATATTTATTATTGCTTCTTTTGAATCCTAAACTTATTAGACCATTTTTTGTATAACATACAATATGTTCAAATTCAACTGTTTTGAAAATATTGACGACTCAATATAAAAATGATTATTTTTTAAATTAAATATTTATTATTAATTTTGAATTAAATAATTATTTTTTTTAATGTTAGGTACATGCATCATATGCGTTTTAGGTGTCATGATACTGTGTAATGAGCAACGTAGGCGTTTTAGGTGTCATGAGACTGTGCAACGTAGCGCCCGATCTAGCAACACTGCGGAGACGTGCATTAGAAGAGCAGTAGGTTAAAATGTAATGCACCTTCAGTACAAGTTTGAACTTGTTAGAGTCATTTGTTTGTACTTTGTGACTGTTTTCGTAAACCGTTTTCTTCTAGTGCGTTCTAAAAATGAGTGACACTAATTTTGAGCAACAGTATGCTATCAAGTTTTGTTCAGACTTGGAAACAGCGCAATGAACTTTTGCAAAACTTCAACACGCCTACGGAGACAGTGTTTTTTCAAAAGCCCAAGTTTTTCGGTGGTTTAAAAGCATTCTCAGAAGGAAGAGAGTTTGTGCCTCCAGGCCAAACAGTAAATCAACATTTTTACAGAGGGGTTCTTGAAAAACTTGAGGGGTCATCATGTGAGGCAAACATCAAGAACAACTGGATGTTGCTTCACAGAATTCGCTTCAAAAAACAGTCCATTTCAGTAAACGAGCCTTCTTAGCCAGTAAAAACAGTTCCTGTGGCTCCTCAGCCTCCTTCTTCGCCTGAATTGAGTGCTTGTGACTTCATTCTGTCCCCGACCAGCTGAAGGCTATCCAGTATATGACTCCCGGCTGTGAGGAATGGAAGAACCGTCTCCAGCGATGTGTGGCTTCCCAAGGAGAGTTATTTTGAAGGAGACAATACTGAATTGTAATTCTAATCGAATAAAAAAGATTAAAAAAAAACAATATCATTACTTAATTTACACGCCTCGTATTACAACTATATATATATGATGATAGGACATGGAGATAGACGCAGATCGTTCCAATAAACAAGGGATTTTTTAATTGAAACATTATGTTTCTAATAACGTCAGTTGATTTATTAAATCAACTGTCAATAAAACTTTTCACAATTTTGAGCAAACAGGTACCGTAAAAAAATTGAGAGGGATGTATAATGGATACCCACAAACAAACAATAACAGACTGTACTACTCGAAGTGTTTATGGTTGCAGCTATAAAAGAAATGAGCACAGTTTTAGGTTTTGTCTACTGCTGCCAAGGACAAAGTTACTATTGCTGCACTTGTACTATAAATATTATTTTAGCGTCATTGCAGATTTAATGGTATAGACATGTGCGATTAAAATGCACTATTAAATAAATGATAGATTCTCATTAATTACACAGATCAACAAAATTTGATTTTCGGAAACAGAACTTTTCCGAAGGTGTCCGGTGCGCTGAGTCCGAATCTGTTTATCAGAATTGTTCCATTACGTCAGGTTTTTGAGATCTCCTAACCTAAAAGTGCAAACATTGTTTTTGACATACTTGAGGTTATGTAACATCATAAGGTATTTTGTTTTCACAGAACTTGTGATAGCATCTAAAAGTATGATTCTTTCAGTTTTAAATCATTCATATTTTTTTTTCACCGAAATATGACAATTTGAGGCTTGTGTCTCAGCAATCTACTTTTAGGTTAAGATATCTCAAAAACCTGACATGATAGAGCAATTCTGAATTGATAGAGCAATTCAGATTCGGATTCATCGTACCGAAAACCTTCAGAAAAGTCTACTAAAGTTTCTTTACAACATTTTGAATTTTTAGAATCTGAAAGTGGATATAAAGACGATTAGAATCTGATAGTGGATAGCGTCAATAAAGACAGGATCATTTTTGTGCATAGGAATTTCAAAACAATTTTTTTTTGCACATAAAAACAGGTGTAAAGTTTATCACCCTTGGAGGATATCTTGTTTTCGAGTTATTTTCGGCTGGGCCATTCCGGTACATGGCTTCGCACTAACGTGAATAATACCGACAACATGTTTGACCCACTATAGGAGTCGGAACACCTGCTATTTTTAGAAGCAGGTCCGGCTTGGAATCGTTTTCGAAATTCATACAATTTCATAGAACATCAATGTATGCAGAGTATCTTTAAAGATATAAGGCCCCAGCGTGTATTGTCTGTCGTATTGCACGGTGAATGAATTTTGAACGAATGAATCCATTAGAGCCAACGCTTGAAATGAACTATTATGTGACGTCATACGTCAACACGAGGTTACGTCAGACCACTCGGAACTTCTGTGTTTAAGAATATTCTACATACCTACCAGTTTATAGATCAGAAACCTCCTACGAGTACATACATATAAATATTTTAATTATCTGTCAAATTTGACATGTTTTGAACGTTATTTCTACGTGTTTACCATGTCTATAGATTTGAACTTTTAATAAAAATATGTCGTTTTTAGATAATTATCTTGCAGAGTAATGCAAACAATGTGGTTCATTGTCTCATGAGTAAATCTTAGTCCGCATAACGGCGAATTGCATTTATCTTTTGCACGTTGAATGTAACTGGTCCAAGTCAATTCAAAACTGAGATGACGTAAACGTCTGGTGATTATTTTATCATTCTACTATGCTGCCGAAAATTCCAACTTATTTTAAATTTTCAGCGGATTTTATATTTCCATCTTTGTTTGGCGGACATCTCTCTCTTACGTCATGTTTGTTTCAACATATATTATTTTTTAAGCTATCTTTATTTATAAGATTGAAGATAATAATATGGTCATTTAACTATGGAAAATGGCTACGGCTATTTAAACATTGTATGTATTTATTCTTTCTTTTACGTAATCTGTATTGTAGTGCAAATAACTACTTTATTTTACGTTTTAGTTGATTTTTAAAATGTTTTCAACTCTAAGTAACCATTAGTTGTCAAAACACGGAATGCAAAATTCTTTTAGTTAGGAGTAATTTTATAAGTTAGATAGATACAGACGAAATACGTCTGAAATCTGTCGTGATTGCCTGTAAATATCGTCTATCGCAATTCACCCTTATGAGGACTAGGTATAAATACTATTGACACATTACTATTTTCATATTAAAGTGAATTTAACCCTTTGCGGCATACATTTTTTTATATAATCGGTTTCTCATAAAAATTGGTGGATTGGGGTTTTCTGGGTCGCTGAATACGAATCTGGGCTCAGAATTTAGAAATTCAAAATGGCGGATCCAAGATGGCGAACAAAAATTTCAAATAACACCGGATTTCATTAAAAAATATTATATTGTGGTTTTCGGGGTCGCTAATTACGAATCTCACTTCAGATATTAAAAATTGAAAATGGCGAATCCAAAAAATGGCGGACAAAAATTTCAAATAGTACCGGATTTCATTGAAAATTGATACACAGAGAATTTAGAGCTTGCTGCCCGTTAAAAATTCCGATCGTACCAATATGATGACTAAATGTTTGAAATATTACTGAATTTTACCAAAAATTGCATATAGGAAGTTTTTCCAAAACGGTAGCCTAAAATTGAAATTTACTACTGGATTCATTCCAAAGTTTACATATGGAGCTGTCGCAGTTAGTAATCTCGAATTGGTTATTTTATTTAGTACCTATCCCGAATTTCTGACGATTCTAAATCTCTTCACAAAAATTTGAAATTTTTATGAAATCCGGTGATATTTGAAATTTTTGTTCGCCATCTTGGATCCGCCATTTTGAATTTCTAAATTCTGACGGCAGATTCGTAATCAACGACCCCGAAAACCTCTGTATAATTTTTTACGCACAATGATGCTAAAAAATTTCTCCAATAATGAATTTTTGTCAAAAAAATTGTTTTTTTTTTTTTTAATTTGTTAATTAATATAAATAAATTAACAAAGAAATTCATACCTTTGTGCATGAATTTTAATTATGAAACTCCACGATCATAAAAATACAAAAAACATTAAATCGAAAAAAAAAAAAAAAAACATTTGACAAATTCGGGTGAGCCTACTGCGAGTACAGTAACGAGTATACACGGTGCAAGGAACGTCAACCACTTCTCAGTCAAAGTCGTAGAGCCGGTACTGTTACTACCGATTAATTAACTAAGCGATAAGATTGTGAAAATGTATATGCCTTAACTGGGATGAAAATTACAGGGCCTGTACTCGATGCCTAAGTCTCGATCTCCTCTGCACAACTGTACTGTCAGTTCTGCACAAAACTGATCCTGTCTCTAGTAATCAACGACCTTTAAAATCCTTATACAGTAATTTAACAGTATTTAGAAAAATACGCTCAAAGAGGTAAGAAGTACCTTGTATTCTGTTTTTGGCTTGCATTTGAGTAGATCGGTGAGACATAAACTTCTATGTCAACAAATTGACATATTTCAGTTAAAAAAAAGATAGCTGGACGATTCAAAATTGATTTTAAAGAGAAAGAATCATACTTTTAGATAGAGTTGGGCAGAATATGACTAAATGACTAATGACTAAAGTAAAATGATTAAACTAAAATTAATCATAGAATTTAGTCACGGCTACGGTTTAGTCATGATTAGTTGTTAGTCATACCAATGATTGATGGTTAGTCATGATTGAAGTTGAATCATTAGTCATGACTACCTCAATCATCAATCATTATTATGACTAACAATTATTAATCGTGACTAAATACTAAAACACTTATTGTTTATTCTTTTCAATAATAAACCTTTGGAATCGACCACGAAAAAAAATTAACACCCCCCCCTCCTCAAAATTTGATGTTGTACGTTTCAAGGGACATAGAATACGATTCTGCAATTTAAAAAAAAAATCCGTTCTTCCGCCGGCCGCGCCGTAGCCATGACTGCCAGTTAACGTTGTCCAAAAATTATGAAATTCGGTACGTGGGTTCAGTTCGGGATCTAGTTGTGCCTCGAAGCTCGGGATTACTGTAAGTCATACACAAGGGATGAAAAACGGTGGTTGGAATTTTCAAATCGCCGTAGCATTTTTTACTTCTAGGGCCATCTATTTCCAAGGGGCTAAATTATACTGCGCATTTCTGTTTGTCAAAGATCTGGTTACTTTATAATTACAACTTGTAAAGTGAGTGTTTACATTTGAGTGACTTTGTTTATTGGTAAAAATTAGGAAATATTAGTGGTATGTACTCGTTTTATGTTCTTTTGTAGTTTTAAGTAGTTTCTTTGTTTTCTCAAATAGATGTTACTCATAAGTGTATAATAAAAGTAAAGTAAGATATTAGTATAGTTTGTTTTGGTATTCACTATAAGCGACAAGAACCAAACCTTGGTAAACACGGCTGTACCCATTTGAGTACAATGGGCTGAAAGGGTATAACTTATATATTTTTTTCCAGAAATGGAATCTAACGTACCTTCTGTTTCTACGAGCACTTTTGTGGTAGAAAATCTTTCAATTTTCTCGAAGAAGCCATAGAAGAAGTTGAAATTCACCAGTGTAATGCAGATATTGTTATATTGCGACCAGATCCCAATATACTGACGGACAATGAGGAATGCGATGATGAACTGATAGATACTAATATAGTACCTGCAGGTATACCAGGCAGTTTAGAAGTCCATTTTGATTAATATGATGATTTTGATAGCAGTGATGATGAGACTTTGGCACAAAAGAGAAGAAAAATGGAGAAAAATAAAACACGTCCTGATTGTGTCAGGAAGAAGCTACATTTGAGATCTTGGAAAAGAACTGACCCAGTTATTCTACATTTATGGGATACGTACATGATGAAATATCTACTTTTAAAAAAGCGAAAATTCTCAGAAGAAATGAATGACCTAAATCCAAAAGATTTTGTTGAAAAAACTGTAGATGATACAATAATACAACACATTTGTGAGCAGTCTATATTATACGCACAGCAAAATAGACACGAATTTTTTGTAACAAATGAAGAGATACGGACCTTCATCGCAATTTTCCTAAAGCTCAGAGCTAAAATTCTGGTATGGGTGGAGTTGATCTTTTAGATCAAAGTATTAATACATACAGAATTGCGATAAAAGGAAAGAAGTGGTGGTGGGCGCTGTTCACTCACATGTTGAATATCTTTGTTACTAACGCATGGAAGTTATACAAAATCGCCAACGGTAACAATATGAGTCAACTAGATTGTGCTAGATATATAGTATGTTCCTACCTACCTTCTGTTAGCTATAAACAAGCAAGAAAGTCTCGTTTACCTCTATCTATCATACAAGACAGCAGTGGACATTTTCCAAAAAAACTTGAGAAACAACTCAGATGTGCAGTATGTCACCAGAGGGTGAGATGGTCATGTAAGAAATGTTGCACGACATTATGTGTGGAACGAAACTGTTTTGAACTATATCATACATCCCAATAGTTTGTTATCTTTTTTACGAATAAAAATAAATGTTTGTCATAATAATTTTGTTTTTATAGTGTTAACGCCCATTGTACTCATTTGAGTACGGCACCATATATTTTTTCAAAAACAGCTTATGGTTAAAAAATGTAATGTTTCTTCCTAAATTAAGTCTAGTAATCCTAAAACTAACAGAAATGGAGTTTTATAAAAGGTGGTTTAATTTTACGCGTTAATGGGTTAATAGAGAGGTATGCTTGTATCTCCGAAAATATGCATCTAATCGACTTGAGGTATACTTGTTGCAGAGGAAATTTGCCATTGGGATAGGCTTTTCCGCTGGTACGCAAATGTTTTTTTCATTGCAAAATTAACGTTGAAAAAAAGTGCAAAATCTTCAATATCAAATAAAACAAACAGATTTCACTTCAAATGGATGAGACTAAAGGAAAAGATAGCTGTTGGGGTGTTCAACAAACGCCCGCAATCCGGACGTGCAATTTCAAAATGGCGGCCTATTGCAAAATTATAAAGTTGAAAACGCGAGCGCGTATAACTTCCGCAAAACGTGAGATATCAAGATGCGGTAAAAAAAAGACCGATAGGTAATCGCATTATCGCGCGACTCAAATTTCAGATTTTTAAATTGCAAAATAAAAAGGATTTGACTCAGAAAACATTAGTTGAAAACAGCGCGTTCCGCGCGGCTGAGCGGATGCCGGTAGAAGGGGAGCGCCGTGACATCACCGGGCACGCGCGGCGCTCGGCTTCTCGGAGTCCTTAATTAACAAAAGGATTGTGCCATGCCAAGGGGGGGGGGGTGAATAACGAAAAAATATGATATTTTCCCTTTTTCCAACCGATGTATTGATGTGTACAACACCTAATGGGACGTCCCTGTAATGCTTGCAGTACTTATCAATATGTTTTAGTTAACTTTTTTTAATACTTATTTTTTAATTTTTTAAGTTTAATAAACTACTTTGTTTTTTTTATAATTCCTTCGTATTTTTCAATTCGTAGTTTTTTACAACTTCGTTCTTTACACTTTATTTCATTTCCATTTTTTTTTTAATTTTTTGTGATTAGTCATGGCTGATAACAACTAATGATTGATGATTACTCATGATTAACGGCTACTGATTGACGGTTAGTCGTGACTAATGAATAACGACTAATTTATTCATAAGTGATTTCCGTGACTAATGATTAATTTAATCTTAATCAATGTTGTTATGATTAATGAATAAATTAGTCATTAGTCGCTTTCGTTCATGACTAATGACTAAATTAGTCATTAGTCATCAATCGGCTAAAATTTGCCCAACTCTTCTTTTAGATGCTATTACTAATTTTGTGAAAACAAAGTTTCATAATTCATAATAATATAATAAAATTGTATTGGTCCCATTTAATACTGATAATTTCGGTACCAATTCCGTGTAAATTTTGCGGCATTCAGAAGTCCTCAATACGATAGAACAAAACAACATTATCGCACTTTGTTCACTGAATGGACAAGAAGGAAATGCTGGAAATGAGGGAACAGACGCTTTCGCGCCTCGGTCTCGCAGGAACACCTGGCTGGGACCGGAACCAGCAGGCGGAACTTCCGACGCCACCCGGAAACTGCACGAAGTAATATACGGAGTTATAATGACAGATAAGCCACAACGACCAATTGTAGAGAAGCGAAGTTGGCCGTACTTGCGCTGTATGGTAAGTTGACAAATTATTGCTTGCGGTTGTTCCACGAAAATTGGGATGCCAATGGAACGTGACATTTATGGCTGAATATGGAAAATCTTCACAACATGGCATACCATATGCGTTATGATACTAGGAATGTTACAGAATTAAGGATAATTGATAAGTAAAGGGGGAGGGTCGATAAGGCCGGTTTTCGACCCAAATTTGAAAAAAATTCCTGTAGTAGGGGAGACTGTTGTACCATGGAACACTTTTTGTTTTTTTATTTTTTTTCAAATCTAAATATGAATTTTAAAGGCTATATGAAGACAATATTTTGAAGAACATACTTTTAGATAACTAATCCAGTTATTTCAAAAATTTTAAGAAAATGTTTTGGATTTTACAGCCTACTTGAAATTGTAAAACAATAGTTCCAAGGTACATGATGGTGTTGTAGCTTGGAACACCACCTCTTGTACCTTGAGAGGATGTTAAATAAATGAGTAAAATAAGTAGAGCAATTGCACTTAGTAAAAAAAGATGAAAGACTATTTTACATTTCAGGTAGACATTATTTTACATTATATTTGGAATGAGTGAAATTTACTTCAAAAACAAATTGCTTTTGTTTTTGTCTTTTTGAACCGCCACATTTTTTAGATTCGGAAGCTTTAATACTATGTCTGATTGTGCTACATCAAAGACTGTATGACACTCATACCAAAACTTATTTGATTCATTAATTCATTTGAGAAATTTAACCTGTAGATCAGTATCCTGCATAGTACATACAAGTATTTCTCCAATGTAATGTTCTGCGGATCCTTTTTTCCTTAAGAATTGAACTAAAATCACCAATCTGCAAATCCTCAACTTCAAACTTTTTATGATCTTCAATATCGACCAGATCACTTTCTAAATCGATCATGAACCTTCTTCATCATACTCATCAGACAATTTAGATAGAACCTCGTCGTCATCGGAATCGCTTTCCATTAATTTTCGGGTAACTTTCTGAACTTTTTTGACTATGTATTATTATGTATTATTGCAATTTTCTGATATGAATTTAAAAAAACGTGAAACCTTTGTACCTTGGAACAGTTCTAAGGTACAGGAGGAAATAATGTTTCAAGGTACACGACACTACATATATGGAAAAATGCATCACAATATTTTTAGGTTATCTTTAAAATTGAAACAAATCATATCAAAATACTCACCAAATATACGTTTAGTTACTACACAAAACAAATTTCAAATAAATGACAAAGTATAATTGTAATAAACTCGAGAATTGGTTTTGAAAACTGTTACTTTTCAAAGCCAAAATATTATGCGACTCATAGTTCGAAGCGCGCACGACAGATTTTCTGCTAAATCGGGTTACAGAGCCCTGGCTAAAGATGGTATAACTTAATTATACTTCTAGACAATAGATGTTAGCACAAGGAAAAATATTACAGAGTGTTCCAAGGTACACTGTACTCAAGG
Source organism: Aromia moschata (assembly GCA_029963805.1). Classification (NCBI taxonomy): domain Eukaryota; kingdom Metazoa; phylum Arthropoda; class Insecta; order Coleoptera; family Cerambycidae; genus Aromia; species Aromia moschata. Next base: position 69,531 of record JAPWTK010000857.1, read on the forward strand.
TACAACAGTCTCCCCTATCTACTGATGAACTAAGTCGATTCCACTCTAAACGGACCACCCCCACCCCTCCTAGCTTCTCCCAACCACCCCTCAAAATAATGAAAATATCACTTGGTAAGAGCATTTTCAAGATGCATGTGTATTTCTATGTTTTTGGGGTCGCTGAAACAGAATGTGACCATCAAAAATCATTTCAATTGCCCATTTTGGTTGAATTGCCAAAAAAGCCCTTAAAAAGCGTGTGGGTCACAGAACCCCCGACAGAAATGAAACTTCATAGTGGTGCGTTACCGTAATAAATAACCAAACTCAAAAGAGCAAAAAAAATATATAAGTTCCTGGAGCGCATCACCTGGACGTCGTTATTGGCGTTTATCGACACCGCAAATAACGTTTCTTATATAATAAATAAACATAAAACATTTATATTATATCGGGGGGAAAATGGGCAATTAAAATTATTTTTGATGGTCACATTCGGTTTCAGCGATCCCAAAAACATAGAAATACACATACATCTTGAAAATGCTCTTACCAAGTGATGGCATTTTCATTATTTTGAGGGGTGGTTGGGGGACACTAGGAGGGGTGGGGGTGGTCCGTTTAGGGTGGAATCGACTTAGTTCATCGGGAGATACTACTGGTTTTTTTTTAAATTTTTTTTACCCAAATCCAATTTGGGTCGAAAACCGGCCTCATCTACCCCCTTTTTCTCTTAGATAAACATGAACCAAATATGAGAGTAAGGGGTGAACCAATGCCGAGCGAAGTGGTGGGAAGACTCGCACCTCGCTATAGTCTCGGTTAAAATAAACAGTATATACAGGGTGGGGAAAAAGTATGGAAACACTTAAGAATTCCGGGAAATTAGTTACAAAACAAAAAATCAAGATGGTACCGATGGTAACCTTCAACGATGAGTCCAATGGTGATCTTGGATTTGACCTTGAATCTTAATATCAAGGTCATTTGAGAGCCAACTTTGTGTTTTGTATTGGCAACCCACATTTTTTATGCCACAATCGAAAAGAGCAGGAAATTCAGATATGTATTCAGATCTGAGTTCAAGGTGACCTCTACGGGTTGGACAGATGTCAAACTACTGTAATATGGAACCTCGTAGGAATTCCGCGAAATTGGTTAAAACATTAGAAATCAAGGTCGTACTCTGTGGTAACTTTCAACGAGAAGTCCAATGGTGACCTTGAATTTGACCTTGAACCTCAACATCAAGGTCATATGAAAGTCGACTTTGTTTTTTTTACTGGTAACCCACATTTTTGATGCCACAATCGAATTGAAGTATTAAATTTAGCGGATCAGGAGTTTATAAGTTACTCCAAAGTGAGAGACGAAGAAAAACTTGACAATTAAAAAGTTTAACAATTTTGTCAAACTATTTACCTCTTGACTCTTTAAAGCGCAATTTCAACATGCCTATTAACGATAGCATATTAATAAGGCGATTTTCATTTCGATAAAGAAGTATTAAATTTAGCGGATCAAGAGTTTAAAAGTTACCCTGAAATGAGGGGCAAGGTTACAATTAAGGTTCAAGGTTAAAACCAAGGTCACCATTGGACTCCTCGTTCAAAGTTACCTCAGGATACGACCATGGTTTTTAATTATTTTTACTCATTCCCACGAGGGTCCTTATTACACTTGTTTGACCTCTGTCCAACCCATAGAGGTCACCTTGAACTCAGATCTGAATACATATCTGAACGTGAAATTTCCCACTCTTTTCGATTGTGGTATCAAAAATGTGTGTTGCCATTGGAAAAAACAAAGTTGACTTTCAAATGACCTTGATATTGAGGTTCAAGGTCAAATCCAAGGTCACCATTGGACTCCTCGTTGAAAATTACCATACTGTACGACCTTGATTTTTCATTTTGTGGACTTTTTTCGTTTTTGTGGAACCAATTTCGTGGACTTCCTAGGTGTTTCCATCCTTTTCCCCCACCCTGTATGTTTAAGAAAGTGTGGTATTACAAGTGTAACGTAATATTGTCATAAACATTCAAAAATGGATATTTACCAAGTTATCGAAAATGTAAAAATTATTGGTGGACGGTCGATGACTGACATTGAGGGCATTTTTAGGGAAGCATGCAACTTTTGGTCGCTGTTGTTACCACATCAACAAATTGAATGTCTAATACAAAACACAAAACTGGATGTTTTCCACGAAACACCGAACTACTACACTTTTCTCGACGCGCGTTTCGCCAACCAAGTTGGCATCTTCAGGAGAAGATTAAAACTACGTGTTTTTTGTGTAAAACTACGTGTACTTTGTGTTTCTACGCCGAAGGTTCCAGTACCCACTCCTGAATGTCTAATAGTTATTTTAAAAATGTGAAAAAAGTTCAGAGCCTTAGTAAAGTTGTAAAATGACAAATTCTGTTAAACACTTTGATGATCTTCACTTGGTGAAGTCAATCGATGATTTATTGCTGCAGTGGTCGATGTATCACCATTCGTATGCACGAAACATAGAATAAATTTGTAAAAACGTCGGGACAGCCTCCATCGCGTGTTACGGTGGAGCGTTGGATAAACAATTTTCCGGAACTGACCTCTAATGGCAGTGAACTTCGTTGTACCGTATGTGACAGTGTAATGACGTGGCACGCAAAAACAGCTGTTTTGCAGTATGTTTCTTCAGACAAACATAAAGCTCGTGTAAGTGGTGATGTGAGTGCGCGTGACAGACAGAGACAATTTAATTTGGATTTAATCGAAATGACGGTAGAGTGTAGTATTCCATTCGTAAAATTAGATCATCCCGAGATCAGACAATTTGTCCAGAATTCTCCGAATGGAAAGTACAGTGAAGTTAGTCTGCCTGCAGAAACAACTCTCAGAGATTATGCATAGCACCACTGTGTGACTACATAAAAAAATGGAACTGCACGATAAACCTATATGGCTTAGTATAGATGAAACAACGAATGTTACTAACCTGGACTTTCCCACGTTGTGTCATAATGTGGATTTGTTTACAGGAAAATAAGTGGATATATTTGAACAAGATATAAATGTGTCCTTACAAAACTTTACTTATTTTAAATATGTTCCAGTTATGTCTGTAGACATTGAACGCTCTTTTTCATCTTATAAATGGATTTTAAGTGACAGGCGCCAGAGCTTAATTTCTGAACATATGAAACAGTTATTAATAATTTATGGAAACTCGAGTGGCAGTACGGACACGTCTGTGTTATAGCGTCGTTTACCGTGAGTATGCAAGTTCGGTGTCTTGCGACTATGGTTCCTTTGCCAATTACTTGAGCTACAACAATCACCCCACATATATAAGATATGACCTGTTTCATAATTCGTAATGTTACTTATATATATCCTAGAGCCGCCCCTCGTAAAGCAGGCAACTATTATTAATCTCCGGGTTCATTATGACTACGATAGTTATTGGAGTGGAGGACAGCACAAATAATATATTTTTTTATATATATTTTAAGTTTATATATTTTTAAAATGCCGATTCGATGTTTTGACTGAAGACGTCAGTAAAACATTTAAACGTCGGTATTTAAAAAAAAAATAAATGCGTGTCTACTTTATGCTGTCTTCCACCCCAATAACTGCCTATCTGTCATAACGTTATTGATAATGTTCAACATAACCAGATTTTGAGCGTCTTGCGCTCTATCAAGCTATCAACGATGGATAGTTTGAAGTTTGAAATTAGTTATTTTTGTTCAGTTTATTTTTCGTTTATAGTAAAATTAGTCTTTTAACTTCGTCGATTTTATTAAAAATCTCCTTGTGACCTACATCGATATTTACCTTACTCTACAGTTGCTGAAAAAAAAAATTAAGGCATCCTGACGCTTAGCGTCGTTAAGATACATTTTGTATTTTCGCCTTAATTTTAAGGAAGGTGAGTAAAAATGATTTGCCTTTCACAAAAATTAATTTATGTCAGCCGTTTCCGAGAAAAACTCACTTCCTATGATAAATCGATCACCCTATACGCAAAAATAATATATCTTTCCAGTTTCGTCAAAAAATACGGGTTGTTAGTAAAAAAAAATGTCGATCACGTTATAACCTTTTTGGCAAGTGGCTAAAAAAAATCTAGACTCGAATGAAAAAATGTCAATTCGTATGTATCTTTTGACGTATACAAGCTTATTTTTCTGAAATATCCCAGACAATTTTATCTACTACTTTACAAAACCACCGTATATGTAAGTATTTCCAGTCTTAATACGAAACATCCTGTACTCTTAAATTATGTCTAATTGTAGATAGGTGCAGCAGATTCACACCTATACACAATGCGGTATTAAAAACATTGCGTCATTTTTTATTACACTGCAGTCTCTGTCCGCCTCTCCACTGACACCAGACTATCGAAACGAAATGAAAATAACCGTTGTAAATTGTTTATTTAAACAATTTTTATTCGTCTTGAACTCTACAGGTATAATATTTAAGTAAAACATAAAACAAACTTATTTATTTTCGAAGAAGAGTAAATATCCCTATATATCTCAGTATCTCTCGGGAACAAATAGTTTATACAGTGAGGGGCTAAAGTTTGGAATAAAATGAAAAACCTAGGTTTTATTGATATTTGAACGAAATGCTTCTACATGTCAATTTTTATTTTCAGTTTAGAGTTTTTCAAGAAATAGTGAACGTGTACAGAGCGTTCGAGTTTCATGTACTGCTATCAATGTTAGTTTACTTAAATGGAATGCCCTGTATCGTTTTTGAGAGACAATTTCAAAAATATAACATATGTTAACATAACCTGTTACTTTCGTGGCTACCGAGATAACAGCTATTGAATTGGAAAATGTATCTAACTAGTATCAGTAACAGAAACAACGTAATATGGAGAAAGCAGTAAGTGATACATTAATAGTTTTCAAAATAGACAAATAAAAATACACCTAAATTAAATGTTCGATATGCTCTCCAAACACTTCGTGAGCTACAGCCACACGATATTCAAATTCGCTTAATACATTTCTAATAAGTTGAGATGTGATTCCTCGAATTTCATTTCTAATTCTCGTTTTTAAATTTTCGATGTTAGATGGTTGTGTGATATAGACTTTGCCTTTTAAATAGCCCCATAAAAATAATCACACGGATTGAAATCCGGAGGACGAGCTGGCCATTCTATGGGCCCGAAGGGATTAATCTACGTTCTAGTAAGACTTACTACTAGCTTTTAACTGATACTTTTAAACTAATTGGAGTGTAATGTCAAACAGACTTTGACGGCAGACAATTGACGATCGGATTTAGACAGGTGACAAATGTTATATTTTTGAAATTGTCTCAAAGGTCTGCTCAAAAATATAAAACGATTTCGTATTCCATAGAAAAAATAATAAAACTGCCGGCGGTGTATGAAACTAGAACGCCCTGTATACTTTCAATATTTCTTGAGAAACTCTGAACTGAAAATAAAAATTGACGTGTCGAATCGTGTATTCCGTTCATTTATCAATAAAACCTGAGTTTTTAATTTTATTCCCAACTTTAGCCCTCACTGTATAATAAATTATAGGAATGTTTAAAATCCATATCGATATACAGAATTGAGTCATTTTCACCCGTTTTTTACAAATTTTTACACATCCACGCAGTAGATTTAAAGTGTAGTAGGTATTCATGAAAACAATTTCCAAAATTTTTGTTGGCTAGATAGGCCTAAAATGTTCTAAAACGTCTAGATTTTTAAGTTTAAGCAAAAAAAAGTGTCTGGTCTGTCGGTCTATTAATCATTTTTGTGTAAACGATAACTCGAGAACGCATTAAGATCAAATTTGAAACATTTATGTAGGACGCGGTCTGGAGCTGATTAGATTTTGAGCTGAATCGGTAATGGGGTTTTGGGGTTAATATAGGGGTAATACACTTTTTCCTTACGTATAGATAATTCGCAAACGATGCAAAACATGCATCGTAAATAAGCATCGTAAGTAACATAAGAGAGTCTATATGGTTATATGAGGCAGAAAAATTCAAATTTGCCATTGTCATAAGTCGCTACTTTCATTTTACTTCCACACCCATGTAGTGGAGTGAAAGTATAGTTGTTCATGATTTTTTTTTTAAATTTTGTATTGGCTAAATAGGCTAAAACTTTCTGAAACGTCGATATTTTAAGTTCAAGCGAAAAAAAATGATGTCTGTTAACATATTTTTGTACACACGGTAACTCGAGAACGCGTTAAGATATCAACTTCAAATTTGGAACACTTGTGTACCATGACGAGGTCTGGAGCTGATTGGCTTCATTCAATTGAGCTTCATTGGTTGAGTTTAGTTGGTTTAACATAAATTTTAATAATTACACAAAAAATTGCTACTCTACCTCGACGACTGTTCCATGGGAGTACAGGAACAAATACAAAATATAAGAAAATTATTAGAAATTTGTGATAAATCGTACCAACGGCCAAGCTAAATCGTACATTTATTTTAATTTGGCTGGTGGTGTTATTTGTTGTCCCACAGTAGGGGTGGGGGCAAGGAGTTGAATTTTAATATGAATTAAGAAAGAAATTCATGACATGTCGTTTTATTTGTTTTTGGGGTGAAGCTATTCAAATACATATCACATTAAAAAGCCTCCACTCTTATTTTTACTACTATGCACATTTTCAATACAATAATTGTGACCTATATGACATAGGTTATAAAAGATAGTTTAGCCATATACATAGGTCATGAGAGTCATAAATGTTCATAAAAGTTTGTCTTCATTTTGTAAAACCGTGTCTTTTTTTATTACACTTTCGATGTGTTTAACTGGCTCATTTATTGCGTCACATATAATTTATAACAGCTAATTTACTTCGTAAAATTTGTATTACCTACACTAACGACAACGCACTGTTCTGTAATGTTTGTTGGCATCATACAAACCTTCATACAGTGCATATCAAAATTTCCGGGACGGCTGGATAACTCGAGAAATACGCCTCCTAGAGAAAAATGACCTTAGTAAAAGTTGTAGGATTTTTCCTTGACAATCCAACGGTGATCTTGTATTTGCCCTTGACCATGACCTTGAAGGTTATATCAAGGGCAAGTCCGTTTTATCAAATAGGACAATATATTTTTGATACCGGAAATGAAAAGAGCGGAAAATGTTACAATCGATTATTATCTTGACCAACTCCTGGGATTTGAGCTTCAAGGCCATTCCAAGGTCGAATACAATTGAGACATTCAAGTTTAATAATGCGTATCCCAGAGAAAAATAATCTTCATTAAAGTTGTAGAATCTTTTCCCTGGCAATTCAATTGTGACCTTGAATTTGACCTTGACCATGACAGTGAAGTCACGTCAAGGTTATGGTCATACGTACCCAATTTCATCAGTTTTTATCACATTAAACCCTCTGTGAACACCTGTGACCACTTATTTCCACTTTTGACTGTCAATAAAAGTTCATGACCAATGTTCAACCCTAATTTGACTAATTTTCACTCGTTATGGCCGTATATCTCCAATCATGTAATTGATTTTGTTGCTGATCAATTCTGACCAATATTATTTTTGGCTGATAGTAGTCAAAATTAGATGGAATTAATCAATGACCTTTTTAATATCAGTCATAAAACCAAGTTATTAAATAGCCATACATTTATGAACCATATTATTTGAAACTTGGCAGTCCACTTCACATTTCACAGTTATCTCAAAGGTAGGGTGTAAAAAACTATGCCACAAAATTTACAAGAAATGCGATAACCATACTAGATGAATGCGATGTCTTCCCAACAGAGTACCTATTTCATGAATGCAATCAACAGTTTTTATAATCGATTGGCTTAGTGTCAAGATGTTAACGAAGCACAGTTTCATCACTTATTGTAATAATTAAGACTGTTTGGACAAGTCTTGCCTTAGCCGGCTGGACAATAAAGAGTCTTGCCTTAACTGGCTGGAAAGTAAAGAGTATTGCCTTCGATGGCTAGATAGGTTTTTATCTTGGTCAACTTTTTCCACGATGCGTATTTATCAAGCTTCAATGCCTCAATTGTATTTGAGCTTGGAATAGCCTTGAAAGTCAAATCCCAGGAGTTGGTCAGGATTATAATCAATTGTAAAATTTTCCGCTCTTTTCATTTCCGGTGTCAAAAGTATGGGGTCCCATTTAATAAAACGGGCCTGACCTTGACATAACCTTCAAGGTAATGCTCATGGTCAAATCCAAGTTCACCACTGGATTGCCATGGAAAAATCCTACAACTTTTATGAAGGTCATTAGTAGGCGTATTTCTCGAGTTATCCCGCCGTCCCGGAACTTTTGGCACGCACTGTTTTCAGATACTATGAATAGATTTTAAATCTGTTTCAACAGACACATCTTAATATTTGGCCTGGCTCTCCTTAATACCTGTAGGTTCGGCAGGATTGAATTGTAAAATAACAGCTTTTATGTGCTGGAAATGTTCACCATAATAAAAAAATGGCTTTCAACCATGTTCCCCAACATGATTGAAAAAAGCCGTAATTGGCTGTGGTGGTTCAAGAATACCAGAACATTTGCTGTGAAACCATGAACACGTTTAGGGGATTTTAAGACCCACAATTAATGTGTCGACGTTGAGAAAACATTGTCTAATAGTTTCTGCTACAATATGTAAAGCATGCACTTTGTACCTAACATGCAAAAACCTGCGTTATGAAAGCAAACAACGTCGTGGGAGCACCGTATGTCATAAACATCACCTTGTTCTTGTGATTTGTGACTTATTGACAGTTCAAATTGTTCGAGGATCTCCAACACCACCCTCGTAATTGTGTGGCCATTGCACTTTGTTATCATTACTGTCTTTTAATTTTCGAAGGTCCAGTAGACGTACTATAATATTTAGAATATAATGTGTTGTCTCAATACATAACCACAGCCGTATATTTTTTTAATCCACTTCATACATTTGCGTCACTGCATACATTTGGTAGTAATATGTACGTAACGTACATATTTTGTTCCAGAACTCACGAAGTCGTTGTTTATCGCAATTAGCATTAAAAGTAAGTCGAACATAAACTGTGTTCTCAAGAGAATACCCTCCTTTTTATGTTTGCTTCATACTACTTATGTGACGGCTACAATCGCGTTTGTCCCTACACAGCTGTTTTTCCATGCATACTCTACACATTACGGTATTGCCATCGTAAAAAAAATCTTGGAAGTCACATCGGATTTCTTCACTTTGTCAGCTAACTGTAGTTTTTTAAACGTTTGCGCGTGTGACATTCTATTATTAAGGTAATACTGACGCCGACGACATAAACACCTCGAACAGACTAATAATAATGCTAGATTCTGCCAGACGATCGGGCGAAACGACTGAACCCAATAATAGGTACCTACTACAATATTCCACCAAATGAAATAATTCTATCTGGGCGTTCGAATACCTGTACCGAGTAGTGTAAAAAGAGAAAAAAAGATACCCATCACGATAAGTTAATAAAAAGAAAGCGCTTTTTAATTATCATTAATTAAATGCACCTGATTGTGTAAAGACGTTAATTACCGCATTTCCTGTTTATACAAACAGAAACCTATTAAATACTGCAAATTAAGATTTACTACTCCGTACCACCTGACGTGTTTTTGAGGCAACGTGTTATTAATCCAGCATTAAAACCTGTTCATTTGCTAAAACCGCATGTGCGCATGGTAAATGCCAATGCACTGGTGATGCACTTTAAATAATATCGATATTTAAAAAAACTATTGTCTCGACTCTTTGATACGATAGTTTTTTTTTTCGTTTTGATATCTGATACCGCAAAAAAATTGATATGTCAATATATCGAGATTATTATACACGCGTTTTGTCGCTTGTAGATATATTGTAGGTGCATACCTGGTGTTCCAGAGAATTCTGACTCATTTTGATCGTAAATATCTTTTGACAGGGCGAACTTAGAAGGATGCGGTTTTCGCCAGTCAATTTACTATTTCAAAAGTTTTTTCAGCGTTAAAATTCGCTACTATTTTAAATGCAACACCTGCATCTGTTTACACCAAACAAAAATTGGCAATTTTCCGCTTTCCAAAAATGTATCATTTGTTACACTTTACTTTCAAAATGGATGAGTAATTTGATTTTTAAAAACATCGTGTTTTGGACGTCAAAGAAAATTCTGACCCTTTTTTGATCGTAAATATCTTTTGACAGAGTGAACTTACAAGAAGAGATTTTAGCCAGTCGATTTACTATTTCAAAAAGTTTTTTTCACGATATATTAAAACTTTGTTACTTGTCCTACAGGGTGTTTTTAAAATATGGTCAATTTCATCGTCGAAATTCGGCATTATTTCAATACACCATTGAAATTTGAATTGTATTTTCACCAAACAAAAGTTGTATTCTTCTAATTTCCACAAATAGATAGCTTGTTACACTTTACTTTCAAATTGGGCAGCAATTTAATTTTAAAAACATTGTGGTTGGACATTCCAGAAAATTCTGACCCGTTTTGACTGTAAATATCTCTTACAGAGTGAACTTACAAGAATGTGGTCTTCATCAGTTTATTTACTTGTTGCATTTAAAATAGTAGCGAATTTTAACGTTGAACTTGACCATATTTCAAAAAACACCCTGTAGGACAAGTAATAAGTATTTAACATAGAACGAAATAAACTTTTTGAAATACTAAATTGGTTGGCAAAAACCGCATCCTTCTAAGTTCGCTCTGTTAAAAGATTTTTACGATCAAAACGGGTCAGAATTCTCTGGGACACCCGGTATAGTTGTGAATATTTATTTTAGATTCCTACTAAAATTAAAAGTATTTTGTGCTAGACAGTATCATATTGTTCATTTTCATTTTGTCTTGAGTCAATTTCATTCTTTTTGTTTTCTTGTTTGCTTGAATACGCTCAGAAGCGTTTTATGAATTCAGACACCTTTAAAAAAAGAGTGACCCCAAAAATAGCCCGTTTGGAGGTTCGCAAATTTTTGATTGATTTGTGGTCCAAATGATACCTTATGATAAGACATTAATCACACAAAAATATGAGATTGAGCATAAGAACGGTTTCAGAGATATATAAGGTCAATAGATTAGATTTGGTTGTATTATTATTATTGTAAAACATAGTAAGGATAATAATAACAATGATAATAATATATAGCGTGGTGGCAGAGGTCTATTGAACATCAAAAATCAGTGCCTTAATCAAGAAGCTTCCTTAAGAAGAAAACTGCTAATGAACAGGGACCCGCTAATAACAGCAGTAGCAAGAGAGGACGCTGGTTACACGCCTTTGAGCCTAGGATGCGAACTTATACCAGTCGACGTACCAACAGAAGAGGAGCTACGGACCCAGTGGATAGAACATGCTTTGCAGGGCCGTTTTCCGAAAATGCTACAGCTAGATCATATCGACAAAGATAATTAATTAAAATGGCTTACCGACGGCTATATGTACCCCGAAACCGAAGGCTTCTTGACTGCCATTCAGGACAGGGTTATGAAAACAAGAAACTACCAGAAGCATATCCTAAGAGACAACATCGAAGACGTATGTAGAAAATGTGGATCTGCATGCGAAACTATCGAACACATAATAGGAGGGTGTCCAGTGTTAGCAGAGTCAGCATATCTCGGCAGGCACAACCAACTTGCGAAGATGGTTCACCAACAACTGGCACTCAAGTATGGCCTGTTAGCGATGGCCCCGCCTTACTACAAATATGCCCCGGAAGCTGTGCTGGAATCGGAAACAGTAGTGATGTACTGGGATAGGCTAATCATCTTCACCGACCAGATATTGTGCTGATCAACAAGGAACAACGAAGAGGAATCATCATAGACATCGCAGTGCTACTTACACACAACATTCAGATGATTGAACGGGAGAAGATCGCGAAATACGAAAATCTATCAATCGAGCTGAAGCGCCTATGGAAACTGGAGAAGGTTTCCACCTTACGCCCTAGTAATATCGGAGGGCGTGATGACGACCAGATTCGCCAAGAACATCGCGGCATTAGAACTGTTATAATATAATTAGAAATGGCCAAAAGGCAGTTGTATTACAAACATGTCATATTGTTAGAAAGGTTTTGGGACAGGATGAATTTCCTCCCCTCGCCTGAGCTTAATTTCTGCTGGAGGCGGGGATGAGATATCAAGCCATCACTGTCTGCAGTAGGAATAGGTGAATGTTTCCCAGCGTTTACGCTGAGAAGTGTGACTATAAAGTCGGCGTTATAATAATAATACTTCAGCCTCTTTACCACGTCACCGTACTAATCTACAGAGGTTTTATAATTTTTTTTTGTATTTTTTTTTCTGCCTTTTTGTTTTAGGTTAGTTTTTAATTTATATTACATGAAAAAAAAAACGACGTTTTCCACGAAATACCGAACTACTACACTTTTCTCGAGCTTTTCTTCTCCTGAAGTTGGCATCTTCAGGAGAAGGTTAAAATTGAGTTTGAGTTTAAAACTCATGAGTTTAAAACTCATTCTTAATAATTAAAAATGAGTTTTAATCTTCTCCCTGAAGATGCCAACTTGGTTGGCGAAACGCGCGTCGAGAAAAGTGTAGTAGTTCGGTGTTTCGTGGAAAACGTCCAGTTTTTTGTTTCTACGCCGAAGGTTCCAGTACCCACTCCAGGATATATTACTTCTGTTATTGTTTCTGTGTGGTCAATGATATATTATATATATCGGGATTTGGCACATGTATTTCATGATACTGTGCATAGCCCAAGAACCATACGATTATCATGATATATGACTGCAACAGCCAACAGTTCGAGATCCACTTTCACGTGTACAATAATACTCTCGAATTGAGTCTCTCCCGTTTTTAACTTGATCTATAAGAATGAATATATGGTGATGCTTACTGCTGCGAAAACGAGACTTCATATAAGCTTTAATTAACAAGGGCTTTTTGATTTTTATACCATATTTAGATATTTAGCATCATCTAAAGCCGCAGTTGGATGCTTAGGTGATGGATTGAATTTTTGTACAAAAAAAATTCCTTCATGTTTGTGGTCAGCATAATATGAAGCTGCGTTGTTTATTTGATACGGACCGAGACTTATATAATACAAGTCATCTGTTGTAAGTTTAGGAAAACCTAATTTTTTATTATTTTCTTCGTTATCGAGCAATGTATATTCAACCTCAAGATATGGAGCTTTAACGTTAGACAAATTAAATTGTTGAACAACAATTTTTAAAATATTAGGTACATTTATTCGAGATTTCATTACGAGAGCTACGTCTCCATGAATTTTATCACTTAAGACTGGTTAACGAAAGATTAGCAAAGCAAAAGCAATCTGAAGAGATTTAAAATAATCTGATAAAGTAGCGTTGTGTACTGCTATAGCAAAAAATTGGAATTTTCTTTTAAGACCACCGAAAACTTGTTCAATCACCCATCGACATTAGCTCATAACCGTATCCAAGAGCTCCCTTAAATAATGATTATAACCGCATCGAAATCGTTTGAGTAGTGTTTGAGTTTATCGCTTTCAAATATAAAAATCGACGAGATAGTTAATGAGAAAGAATAGAAAAGAGATAAAGATAGAAAAGTATAATCCTTCTATTTTTAATTGAAAATGATAAATACGCCTGGGGAACAAAAAAAGCGGTGCAACTTTATGATTCCATGGGCATGCATATATCTTTGTTAAATTCGAAAAGTGTGAAATATTTTTTTTAATTCAAATCAATATAGGAGATTAAAATTAGCCTGCATACAAAACTTAATATTTGTAATATAATTTGCTGTAAATAATGCTCATTTAGCCAGACAATCTCAAAAAATTGTCTGTTTTAATAAACCTAGCTGAAATACACGTCACTGGCGTCTTAAACAAGTCAGAATTACAAATGTCGTAAATCATTTTAACGACGTCGAAAAAAATGTTATGGCACAGTGGACCGAATAAGTATTTAAGGAGTATTAGATACAAAGCAATTAAATAGTATATTGGATCGGCATTCGCTCGCGGATCGCGGCATCGCGTTGACAGCTCTTCAAAATTTTCTTAAGTATAGTAATATACAAAAAGTTGTTTTAATTTATAATTGTTTTTCCAGCAATTTTAAACGCTTTATTTTAATGCTAAATAATAAATTTATATCTATGTATTTTTTTAAAATATTTCCAAACTAGCTTTCTAAGAACGTCACGAACTAACAGTTTACTGAAGTATGAAGTATACTTGTATAGTGAGCTTAGCAATTTTAGAAAATATATCTGACAACCTTGCTTTTTTCTACCTATTTTCAATTTAGAATGGAAATACAGTACAAGATATTTTATAAAAAAAATTGACATTTTTCATTGAATTATCAACTTCACTCACTGTGTCATGTGAGTCGATTTTGATCACTTTGAACCCCCATATATTTGAAACCTTTCTTATGCTCAACTCCAATTTTTTTTACGATGAAAATCTCATGATAAGGTATCATTAAGACTACAGATTAATCAAAAATTTGCGGACCCCCAAACGGGCTAAAAAAATCCTGTTTTTGGGGTCACTCTTTAAGTAAAGTTGCTGAAAAAAAGCAAAAACATAAATTTCGTGTATCCAATATTTATTCTATATTTTTGTTTAGAAAACTTTTTAATATGATATCTCGTCAACCAGCTGCAGTTATTTTGAACCCTCAAACTAACAGCTAAACGCTTGTTTTTCTGTTTTTCCTTACATACACTCCACATTATGGTCGCGAAATAAATCTTCGAAATCGCCGATAGATTTATTCACTTTATCAGGAAATGGTAGTTTTTTAGGCGTTTGCACGTGTAACATTTTATTATTAATGTAATTTACGACGAATACCGACGCCGACGACATAAATATCTCGAACACACTAATAATAATGCTAGAGTCTGTCAGACGGTCGGGCGAAACGACTAAAGTCAATGTCCCGCCCACCGCGCGTGCTGAACCGCAACGTGATCGGTAGATCCTAGTTATAAATAATTCACATATTACTTCAGGTTAAAACATCAAATATAATATCACTGACTGAGGGTATTAATTTTAAGTGTAATAAAATATCTATAAAACACAATAACATGCTTAGGCAAATGCGATACGTAATGCCTGAAAAAGAAAAACTCGTACCAACTCTCGAACTGGTTATAGCAACTTCTCGTATTTGTCGCGGGACAATTATCACGCTGCAGCAGAAATCGATACAATGCACTTTATTTTCCAGTATACTGAAAAAATTAACACTGGCCATAAAGTTAAATATAGAATTAATATAAACAGCCTGAGTATAAAGTCCCACGCTCGTACACCTTAAAATTTTAAACAATCATCAAAACCGTTTTATTCCTCACAGCAACAAGCTCCGCTACAGATATACATACAGTGCTTTCGGAAAGTAGCCGATTTATAAAATTGTCACGGATTTCTTTCGGAAAAATATTCCGGGACATATCAAAAGATGCCACACCAAATAAACCGTACAAAAATCATGACATTTCCATCATTTGACACGAGTTTTGATTTTTTTTTTTCAAAAATCACTATTGGTAAGTTTTCTTAACAATAAGCTCACAATTTGAATATTTGACAGAACTTGTCTTTAAATTTCCAGTAGGCTTTAGTTCCAGTAAATTAAAACCAATCTAATGTGTCAGTAAATACACAGGGCTTCAGATTTAAGTTTCCAATTTTAGGAACCAATTTATCAAAGCAAAATACTATCTTAATTATTTCTATATAGTTATTACTAGAGCTCGGAGATTAATAACACAGGCCCACAAAAAAAGTGTCTGGTTCTGGGATGGAGATTAACTTTTTGTTATGTATTTTGTGCCACTGAATTTGAATTCATCATAAAAAATAGGGGTTCCGCAGCTAATTTTGAAGATGACCTCAAAAAACTGTCGAAAACGACGTGTTTCGGTTGTAAAAGCTTGAGAAGACCAAAAAAAATGCCCACAATAAAGTATCTGATTCTGGGAAAGAGACTAACTTTTTCTTATGTATTTTGTGCCGCTGAATCCGAATTCGTCATAAAAAAATAGGGGTTCCGCAGCTAATTTTGAAGACAACCTCAAAAAACGACATTTTCTGTAATAAATGCTTGAGAGAAATGGGAATATGATTCGCGTCACATATAAAATACCGTATTCCTATGTATTTTAATTTCTTAAACTCGAATGTTATAAAAAAATTTGGTTTAACAGTGAATTTCAAAGATCATCCTCAAGAATAAATAAAGTAAAAATTGCGTTTTTAACGGTAAAATCTTGAATAACGTGGATTGAATCAGTCTAAAATCAAGATTAAGGGGAAACTCTTTAGTAATCATATCAACATATTATACTTGCATTTGACTTTCTGGGATTCAGACTACGAAAATAACTTGAAACAACAGCAAACTGAAGACAAATCTGAAGATTGTTGTATCTCTGAGAGCAGAAATCTGGGAATATTCTGAGATTCAGCGGCACAAAATACATAAGAAAAGTTAAGTCTCCATCCCAGAACCAGATACTTTTTTTTGTGGGCATTTTTTTTTTTTGGTCTTCTTAAGGTTTTACAACCGAAACACGTCGTTTTCGACAGTTTTTTGAGGTTATCTTCAAAATTAGCTGCGGAACCCCTATTTTTTATGACGAATTCGGATTCAGCGGCACAAAATACATAAGAAAAAGTTAGTCTCCATCCCAGAACCAGACACTTTTTTTGTGGGCCTGTGTAATAGATCCGTGTTTTACCAGGGGCGGCTACCACTATTAGTGCGTTCCGAAATGTTAAACAGGTCTTACCTTATACATGTGATGGTAATAGTTGTAGACCAACTAATCGTAAAGAAACCATAATCACGAGACACTGGCATACACACGGTAACCGATACTATAACGTGTCAGTACTGCCGGTTGAGTTTCCATAAATTTATCAACAACTGTTCCATATGTTCAAGACGTTTTTTTTTACAACGAAATTATTTTTCGGGGGCTGTTTTTTGGCTGTTTTGGGGGTTGTGCAATCCCAAAGAGACATTCTGACACCGGCATCGTGTTCAGCATCCTCGAAACCGGGAGGAGGAGGTGCTCTCGATCCGGGTAAATCGAGATCATTTTTTCAGGGTTTTTCCGACTCACAGACGCCACTAAGTACGCTAGGTATGTTCTGTCCTTTAACATATGTTGTTTCGTCAACGCTAAGCCATATAAGTTTATCGTGTAGTTCCAAGACGTTTTTTTTGTCCTCACACGGTGCAATATAAAATCGTCTAACAGCTGTTTCTGCAGGTAAACTAACTACACGTACTTTTCGGGATGATCTAATTTGGCGAATGGAATATTACACGCTACCGTCATTTTGACTAAATCCAAGTTAAATTCTCTTTGTCTGTCTTCGCACTCACACCACCACTTATACGAACTTTATGTTTATCTGTAGCAACATGCTAAAAAACATCTGTTTTTATATGCCACATCAGTACACTGTCACACACGGCCGACGCAGTTCGCTTCCATTAAAAGTCAGTTATTCGACGGTTCCTCCACACGAAAGATGGATCGATCAGCGCAGGTTAATTAATACTAAAAAAATACGTCATCAAAGTTGACCATCAAAAAAGACGTTTTTCTATTCTTGATCTTAAATTTATAATTTTATTTAATTGTCAAAGCCGTTATATTATGTGACAGCCATAATTTATTTTACAATTGAAGGGTACAGGGGAAAAAAGATGAATGTCCAAAGTCAGTTTTGAGATAAAGGTGCGAAAATATTAGAAAATGTCGTTAGACCCTCATGGAATAATACAACCGGACAAAAACAATGAGAGTCGCAAGATACGGCCAATTTATATTATGCCGCACTGGGGAAGAAAGATGAACGTCCCAGCGACCTGGGCAAAAAGGATGAATGTCCATAAATAATATGGCAATCGCGCATGGTTTGTTTTGCTATTGCGCTGTCTGACTTTAGAACTAAATAATATATTTGGAATTTCTTGACCGTTGATCAAATACCTTGATAAACTTGTTGTGGGATTATCGGTCAGTTTATAAAAACAAAAGTTTTTGTTTTTGTCCAACGTTTCGGCTTATTCAGTCATCATCAGAGCTACAATTATAAGAACAAAAAAATGTGTGTTCTTATAATTGTATTGTTCATTAAAAACTTGCCTTATAGCCAAACTACTACAGATGAAAACTTGTAGTTTTAAGTTAACTTTTTGAAACGCCCGGTATGTTTTTCATAATATTTTCGTATTACATAATATAGTAAGTAATATACTGTATCTAAAATTGGTTGCCTGTTTCGTTTCATAAAAAAAAACGTGTTTAGTACATTTTTTTTGTTAAGTAGGTACATGGCCATTTTTTGAAACATCCTGTGTTTTTTTGTATACTTGTTCATTTATCCACAGATCACATTTTTATACCTAATATTAAAGTTGTGTGTTTTAGTTCAAATAAATATATTTTCTAGTACATTATTTGATATATTATTATACTTCCTTACCCACACATTTTGCAATGCTGATATTAAAATATTTTTTTCTTACAATTATTAAAAAAAAAAATCAACAGTCAACAGGCAACAAAGAAATTAACACTAATATGCAGTAAATAAAAAAATATTTGAGCTATATATGTCGAAGAGTAGCTTCGACATAAATTGTAGAAATTTTCATATTTATAAAAGCGATTTACTGGCAAACTCCTTTTTGTGACATTCATCCTTTTTCTCCTGTACCCTTCAATTGTGACAGTCATTTGGCAAAAGTTTGACAACAACAGTGTTTCGTTGTTTTTAACGGTGTACAGCTACACAAAAAAAAAATCATGATCCTGGATATTGACCTTAGTACCCCCATGTATTTTTCGACGCTGAATTCGAATCCAAACTCAAAAAAAGTCAATACACCCTCAAAATTTTGAGATAGGGGTAAGAAATGAAAATTTGATAAAATACCCCCTTCAACCCCTGTTATACTCGATTTTCACCTCTGGGGTCAGGAAGCATAAATTTAAGAGGGCCCTGTACAATTCCACGAATTTTTGTAGAGATACTGACAATTCGAAATTTGTTTTGTTACCCCATGAACCTAGATTCACCCGCGGACTAGATAAAGTTTTTACACATATTAATATCAATTTGGTTTATAATTCTAAAAATAAATTACAGACGCTTTTAGGCAACCCCAAAGATAAAATCGACAATAACGAAAAGTGTGAAATATACGAAATAAGGTGTAAAGATTGTGATCAAAAGTATGTTGGGCAAACAAAAATATATATATTGACTAGATTTAAAGAACACATGGCTCATTTAAAATATGGCAGCACGAAAAAATCTTGTGTGTTGCATTCTGCGTGTTGCCCACCACGCGTTTGACAACAACCACATAGGATAGACAAAAATAATTTAAAACTAATTAGAAATGTAACAAACAGTAGACAGTTGGACGCTTTTGAAAGTTTAGAAATCATTAAATGTAACAGTAGTATGAATAAGGATAATGGTCCAATCCCCACTGTTCGCTCTGATAAACAAAGACAGGTGTTACGGTTCAGTGAATCGTGACGGCAGATTAAATATAAGTAGAACATGTGTATAGGTTAAAATTTAGTTTTAGTCTTCTCTTGAAGATGCCAACTTGGCGAAACGCGCGTCAAAAAAAGTACAGTAGTTCGGTGTTACACGTGTTCGTGAAAAACGTCCGGTTTTTTGTTTCTACGCCGGAGGTTCCAGTACCCACTCCAAAAACATCGATAACAACATTGCCTTTTGACAAGTGGCCGAAACAATTTCCAGACCCGTACCAAAAACACCAAAAACATGGCAATTCATATTTATCTTGTGATGAACGAATCTGTGACAATTTTACATATTGTCTACTACAATTTTACACTATCTACTACTTTACGAAAGCACTGTATTCTTATACATGTGTACATACGTACGTAGGTATGTATAAGAGCTGAGATTATCAACGATTGCGTTTCCACGACACTTTAAGGAAGTAACCAAATGAATGTTAGTTACAAGTGTCACCACTTAACGTGTGTTTGTCTAATGTTAGAGTGTTTGCAAATAAAATATTAGTCACAAGAAATGTGGGTAGGCGGGTTTTAATTAATAGTTATAATAAATTATATGTGAGTAAAAAAGATAAGAGCGTTTTAATTTAACTAATCCTCCGGTACAGGTGCTCATTAATTAAATTGACCATTAGAACCGGAATCCTGATGTTAGAGTAATGTTCTTATGAATTCCTGATTGTAATAATAATGAAAAATATGACACACATAAAAATATATTCACTTGTTTTTCAAAAAAGTTCTTTTTAAAGGCAGAACAACCTTGGGAAGAATATGGAAAAGTATC
Organism: Aromia moschata; assembly: GCA_029963805.1. Lineage (NCBI taxonomy): Eukaryota > Metazoa > Arthropoda > Insecta > Coleoptera > Cerambycidae > Aromia > Aromia moschata. The sequence goes on from JAPWTK010000857.1 coordinate 89,912, forward strand.
ACGTGTAAACTTATATCCGGAAAGAAACTAGGATAATTCCAATTTTTAGAAATTGTGAAGTCAAAAACACTATTCAAAATTATTCCATGTGTTAATGGGTGTTCCTAAACGTATGTCATATACGTAACAGCATGTTCCTCGATTAAAATAATGTCGATTTAACACAATTTACTTTCTTTGGATAAAAACATTATTATGAGTAGGGGTGATTTTTGGGAAAGATTTTTTTTATTTTTTTCTTATGAAACCCTATTCTAATTTTATGTTCATGATATGCTCTTTCCAAAAATACAAAGAAAATCATATCACGCCAATCAACAATATAACGTCGGTTACCATAGCAACAAACTTGTTTACGTTAAGAAAAATCAAGGGCAACCGCCAATTTATGGCAAAAAATACGCTCGAAATCTTTTACTACAACATTTTTTAAAATAAATAACACATGTTTCAAGAAATACAAGCCCATTTCCTTACTTTTTACTCGCACTATATACGAGGTATGGCTATTAAATAACCGAACTGAAACTGCTACCAGCGCGCTGCGAGCCTGTTGCGACAAGTTTGAACAGAACTGTCTGGTGATACTTTCCCCACCCTCGCTGGACAAGCCAGTGAGTCGCTAAGTTTGACTGTAGCAGTCGTTTGAATTAGTCTACGCACCAGTGACGCGTCGAAAAAATGTTGAGTGTTCAGATGGAGCAAGGGGTTAATCTCAAGTTTCTTGTTAAACTGGAGAAAATTTTTACAAAAGCTTATGCAATGTTAAAAGAAGTATACGGGAATAAATGTTTATCTCGCACACAACTTTTTGAATGCTTTAAACGGTTTAAAGAGGGACGTGAAACGACCGAAGACGATCCATGCCCCGACGGCCCACAACCGAGAGCTTGCTGAAATAACAGGAATCGACAAAGAATGTGTTCGCCAGATTTTGCAAGAATCGTTCAACATACGCAAAGTTTGCGCAAAAATAGTGCCAAAACTCCTTACTCCCAAGCAAAAGGAATCAAGAATGAACATTTGCGCTGACATTCTAAACAACACTGACACTGATCCAGGCTTGTTAGACACAGTGATTACTTGTGATAAATAGTGATTGTTTACTTACGACACCGAAACAAAGCGCCAATCCATGCATTGAAAGAACCCCAACTCGCCAAGACAAGAGAAATCCAGGATGAGCAAAAATCCAAATTCAAAGCGATGATGATCGTCTTTTTTGACATTCGAGGCATTGTTTATGTTTACTGGGACCCTGAGGGTCTGAATCAACAATATTTCATCGAGGTTCTGATGACCCTTCATTCTTCTGCTTTGTCTGTGAAGGCGTTTTTTGCAAAATACGGGATTACTGGGTTGGAACATCCACCATTCTCGCCCGACCTTGTCTCCTGTGACTGTTTTTATTTCCCAATGTCAAATTGGCGCTACAGGGGACAAGAATCGAAAGTGTGGAAGCGGTTAAAGCAAAAGCGACGAAGGTTCTGAACCAGCTGACAGAAGCGGACTTCCCGCACTGCTTTCAACAATGGAAAAGTCGTATGGAACGGTGTAGAGATCGCCAAGGGGGAGTACATTGAAGTTGAAAAAGTTGCTACTGTAATTGGTAACGAATAAAAAGTGTTATGACAGCAGTTCGGATATTTAATAGACACACCTCGTATATGATATAGTAATTGTGTTCCCTTTCTTAATGTTCTCCTAGTGCAAACAACATAAATAACACGACGAACCAGAGTTTTAAGAAAAAAAAACATAAATATTATGAGTATGTACGGGTACGTGTAATATAATAATACAAGAACAAATACACACTGTATCTGTTATATCAATCTAAGTTGGAATGTTCATCCATCATGGCTCATCTTATATTCCTTCTTGAGGTGGGTTCCATCATAAATCGGAAATGACGACGAGACGTTTTCTTAATAAATCAGTTCCCCACCTATATTTCATCGTTCGTTACTCCGCCGGGATATAGTCGATATTAATATACTTTGGGAATATATGGACTAAATGAAATCAGTGACACTGACGTTTTGTTTCAATTGAATATAAACTCGACCACCCACTCGCCGCCACTCGATGTTTCTGATATATTCTCTATAATATTTGTATTTTCTAAAAAAAATTGTTTTGATCTGGACATTATTTAGCGGTCATTATACAGTAATTTTATATTTCTGGTGAAAATAGATGAAAGTTAGTCAGTTATCAGTTTGTTAATCAGAAAGTCAAGTTTTATTAAACAGTCTTTCTTGAGTCGTTCAGGTTATACTTTATGCATCATTTAAGTAACAATTTTGTTAATTTTATCCCGGCATAGAATTTAAGCCAATAAAATTTAAATTCTAAATCATCCACCGACCACATAATTAGTTACGCAATGATGTACGAGGCGTGTAGTGATGGGACTGGCAACGTAGCACCCGATCTAGCAACACTGCGGAGACGGGGCTGGGAAGGACGGTAGGTTAACATGTGCACCTTCAATACAAGTTTGAACTTGTTATTCTTTGTGACTGTTTTCGTAAACCGGTTTTTCCTAGTGCGTTTTAAAAATTAGTGACATTAATTTTCAGCAACGGTGTGATCAGATTTTACTTCAGACTTGGACACAGCGCAACGCATACTATTGCAAAACTTCAACACGCTTACGGAGACAGTGTTTTTTCAAGAGCCCAGGTTTTTGGTGGTTTAAGGCATTCTCAGAAGGAAGAGGGTCGACTGAAGATGAACCACGCAGCGGAAGGCATTCATCTTCAAGAACCGATGAAAATATCGATAGATTACGGGATCTTGTGCAACAGTTGACAACAAGAATGATCAGGGAAGAGTTAAATTTGAATCACGCCACTGTTCATCAGATTTTGGCTAAGAATTGGGGATGAGAAAAACGTGCGGAAAAATGGTTCCAAAAATCCTTTCGCAGAAACAAAAAAGGACATGAGGACAGAAAGGTGTCTTGACTTTTTTGAATCAATTGAAAATGATCTCCATTTTATGGAACGTATCATTATTGGTGATGAGACTTGGATCTTTAAGTACGACCCGGAAACCAAGAGCCAAAGCATGCAATGGCACACTTCAAACTCTCCAAGACCCAAAAAAGCAAGAATGAGCAGACCGAAGAGCAAATGCATGCTGATTTGCTTTTTTTTGATAACCAGGGAATTGTCCACAAAGAGTTTGTGCCTCCAGGCCAAAGAATAAATCAACACTTCTACAGAGAGGTTCTTGAAAAAATTGAAAAAGGGTCATGCGTGTGTGACCAAACATCAAGAACACCTGGATGTTGCATCACGACAATGCGCCTTGTCACACAACCATTCCAGTAAACGAGTTTTTAGCCAGTAAAAACATGCATGTAGCTCATCAGCCTCCTTATTCGCCTGACTTGAGTGCTGGTGACTTTTTTCTCTTCTCGAGGTTGAAAAATCACCTCAAGGGACGTCATTTTGGGACCATAGAAAACATTCAAACGGCTGTAACCGACCAGCTGAAGGCTATTCCAGTATATGAGTTCCAGCACTGCTATGAGGAATGGAATAACTGTCGCCAGCGCTGTTTGGCGTTATTTTGACGGAGATAATACTGAATTGTAGTTCTATTCGAATAAAAAAAATAAAAAAAGCCAGCCTCATTACTTAATTTACACACCTCGTATGTACGAGTAAGAACTTCAACTTTGTTAAAAGAAGGTCGTACAACGCGTGATGTAGCCAATTTGCAGAAATAGGTGAATTGCAAGTACAGTAATCAGTAACCAGCTTAAAGCAATCAGAAATGTCAGAAAGTTATGTTAGGTTAGGTTAGATAAGGAGAAGGTCGAGGGAAGTCAGACCTGAGGCCTGCAGTTGGATCATTACTTACCGCAGTACACAGAGTACAACGTTTGAAATTGGAAGCGAGTTTTGTTTTCGGACGAGACTAGACTAAGTTTAAAATCTCCAGATGATCGTGAAAAGGTATGGTGAAGGACTGGAGAAAGATATCAGGACTGCACAATCTCTCAAATGCAGCCCTTTGGTGGTGGATCAGGAATATGGGGAGGTATTTGAGGAGGTACCTTAACTATGACCTTGACCATGACCTTGAGTCATATCAAGGGCACTGTCATTGTTTTAAATGGAAATCCGTATTTTTTTATAGTGGATTCGTTTAAGAAGCAGGAAATTTTACGTTTTAATGCGGTCTTGACCATGACCTGGATCAGGACCTTGACCATGACCTGGAGTCATATGAAGATCACTAACATTTTTTTAAATGGGAAACCTTATTTTTTTATCGTGGATCTGGAATGGGAAAAAAATTTTGCGTTTACATGCGATCATGAACGGTAACCTTGACAATTACCTCGACTATGATTTTGAGATTCATATCAATCATGGTCGAGGTGACAGTTAAGGTCATGAGCAACACCATATTTAACGTAGAATTTTTTTGTTACCCAATCCTCCATAAAAAATAGGGGTACCCATTTTTTTATGTCTGAGATCTTGATATTACTCTCAACGTCATAGTCAAGGTCATGGTCAAGGCCATAATCAAGAGCTTATTTAAATGTCAAATTAACTGCTTCATTTGAATTAAGCAGAAAATCCACGATAAAAATAACAGAGGTTCCCTTTTTAAACATGTCAGTGACCTTGATGTGACTCTCAAGGTCATAGTCGAGGTCATGACCAACACCATATCTGGACGTAAAATTTTCCACTCTTTCCAAATTCACGATAAAAAAATAGGGGTGTCCACTTAATAACATTCTAGTGACCTTGATATGACATTCAAGGACAAGGCCAAAGTCAAATCTAAGGTCACCGATGGAGAGCCAGGGAAATTTCCTGAACCTCGTCTAATACATATTTCTCTAAAATGCACTGTTCGCGAGATTCTTAAGGGTTTCCATATTTTTGACACCCTGTATAACATAACAACATACAACAATAAGTGAACGAATTTAAATTTCTCACTAAACAAAAAACCGAAAGTCTAATTTCGTGCAATTATCTCAATTTGTTCAGAAATTATAAGGAAAAACCGAAAACAAAATTAAAACTTCACCCTACATCTTGGTTATCATTGTTATCATCAATGATTGGACTAAGCCAAATCACATTATTTTTACCACGGGAATTTTCTGGTGCCCTGTGTACCATTACTTATGAATCACCCTGTATATCAATAACCTGGAATTGTTACAATGATCCATGGAAGATGAAATAATAGAAACTTCTGAATTTAAACTTCCAATTGTCACTTGGAATTTGAAAGGATGTATGTATTAAGTTTATTTCAACGTAAAAGAATATTCGTCCTCACACATAAAATGCAAAATGAATTTGAGGCATCTTCCATCGAAGAAAAGAGGGAGTCGCATTTTTTAAAGTAGAATGGCAGTAATAAAATTTGAGAACTAACTGGAACTGGAAATTGAATGTCTTGACTATAGTACTTCGTTTCCACTCCATATACTATGCGATACGTAACAATGTAACTTTCGTACGCAGAGGATTTCATATGATTTTCGTTTTAAAAGACAACAGACAACAGATTCCTTTCTAATTAATTTGATCCTGTTCACTTAAAATAACATAAATGTAAAGTCGCGCATAATACCTGTCACTTTTTAATTACCATGTATATGAAAAAAATGTCCTCAAGAAAGGTTTTTCGTCAGTGTATTTGCCAGGTTTATGTCATCAAACAATTTTGTTTTTTTCGCGTTTGGTTGCTGTGGAGACAAACTTCTTTTTTTTAATGATAACTCGTATGTTTTCCTAGGCTCTTTATAGCCTAGGAAAGATAGCCAAATTGGGGCCAATTTTTCAAAAAATTCCTCAAGCGTTAAAAAAAATTGATAATTAGGTAAAAAAATAGTGCAATTTGAGTGCACTAGTTTTGGATCAAATCGGTTTGTAGGAACATAACCAAAAAAATTCATAAACGTGTGAAAAAAACGGTTTTTTCACTTTTTAAATACCAAAAGAAAATTATTTCAGAAACACAAAAAATAGCATGTTTAAAAAGACGAAGAAAATCAGTTTTTTAAAAATTAAAATCGGTTCACAACTTTTTGCAAAACAAAAATAAAAACCTTCGAAAATTGCCCATTTTTTACTATCTAATTACTCGGCCTACTAAAATAACAGGGACTTCCAAATTGTAGCTCTTTTCGGCGACTACTTACAGTAAAAATTTTTATCAAAAAATATTCATAACTTTTTGGCGCAATTCGAAAAAATGTAAAAAAGGTGTTTTCGAAAAATGGCCCGGCAATTGTCAATAACAGTCCTACGGTAATTGTTAAAAGTGCGTTTGGTTCGTGAAGAGGTGCTCTCCAATCTTACAATGGACCAAGTTTGTCAAATTTGAGGAAGTATCTCAAAAACGACATTGAAAACCGGGTTGTTTTGCGTTTCGGGCACTCGGGCACTCGAGCGAAGGGGAAAGGCCGCATGGTGGGGGGAACTCTCTCAATTCGAGCGCACGTTTGCAGTCGCGTCCATTCTAATCGTTCCCCCACCATGCGGCCTTTCCCCTTCGCTCGAGCGCCCGAGCGCCCGAAATGCAAAACGGCCCGATTTTCAATGTCATTTTTAAGATACTTCCCTCAAATTTGACAAACTTGGTCCATTGTACGATTGTAGAGCACCTCTTCACGAACTAAACGCACTTTGAAAAATTACCGTAGGACTGTTATTGACAATTGCCGGTCCATTTTCAAAAAACACCTTTTTTTACATTCTTCGAATTGCGCCAAAAGTTATGAAGATTTTTTGATAAAATTTTTACTGTAAGTAGCCGCCGAAAAAGAGCTATAATTTGGAAGTCCCTGCGATTTTCGTAGGCCGAATAATTAGATAGTAAAAAAAGGGCAATTTTCGAAGGTTTTTATTTTTTTTTTTGCAAAAAGTTGTAAACCGATTTTAATTTTTAAAAGCTGATTTTCTTCGTCTTTTAAGCGCTATAACGTGCTATTTTTTCACTTTTATGATTTTTTTTGGTTATGTTCCTACAAACCGACTTGATCCAAAACTAGTGCCCTCAAATTGCACTATTTTTTACCTAATTGTGAATTTTTTTTAACGCTTGAGGAATTTTTTGAAAAAAATTTCCATCTTTCCTAGGCTATGGAGTGGGTCCCGGTCGATTTGTCTAAAAATTGATTATATGATAGTTCTCGACTTTCTGAACAAAAGTTCTCAAATACCAAAAAAGATCCTATGATTAGGATTCAAGATATAAAGGGATGAAGGTTGATTATTTGGCTATATTACTGAACTAGCGACCCGCCCCGGCTTCGCACGGTTTACGACATCACATTTGAAAAATCTAAAATTATTAGTGTTTCTCTAGTATATTATGCATGTACTATACATATAAACCTTCCTCTTGAATCACTCTATCAATTAAAAAAAACCGCATCAAAATCCGTTGCGTAGTTTTAAAGATCTAAGCATACATAGGGACAGACAAACAGCGGGAAGCGACTTTGTTTTATACTATGTTATGATTATGATATGCCTAATGTATTTTGCAGATCATAAACTCGGAGAATTAGTAGTCAGCAAGAAATCTGTCAATAAAAAAGGTTATGGACAGTTGTTGAGAGGTATTATATTGACCATAACCATGAACCATACTAGGTCAATTCAAGGTCAAGTTCATTTTTTGCATGTAAATCACTGCTTTCTAATGTGGCCGTCATATATGAAGAGTTCGAGCAACTTCAGATATAAAGTCAATTGGCTACCCGATGTCACCCAAAGGTCATGTCTGTTTACTTACCCTTGACCATGAAACTTACAAGGTCATTTCTAGGCCGTTCCTGGCCATGTAGATTTTTTTTAGCGAGAACTAATATTTTCCATCCAGAAGAATGAATCTGAAAGACGGTTGAACATGTTGACAATGAAAACTGAAAAGCATATCTATTTCTTCATTGTTGAAGTTTATTTATAACCGAAACTGAAATGTTGGCTGTAAGTAATGCTTCAAATCACATTTTTACCGTCATCATTGGCGTTATATACAGTATTTTCACTCTTATAAACAATAGTTTGCTAGATGGAATAATATGATTTCTTAGCAGATCTGAATATTTTTTAGAATTTTAAATTTCTAGAGTATGTTGTTTTGTTATGTAAGACATCATTTAGTACTGACATGCCGAAATATCACCCGGTATGATTCACGTTAGTGAACGAAATCCGAACCTGTTCATCTCTGCGACGTCTTTATTAATTAAGTGCTGGAAAATCCGCGATGTATTCACAGGAGTGTAGCATAGTTAATACAATTATTGTAATAAAGAATGCTTGTATTTATTTTTCAATTTATATTTTAATTTCGCTTTTTGATTATCAAAACTATATATCGTGAAAATAACTGTTAAATTAAATTTAACATATAAACGGAACAGGTGCAGAAGAAAACAGGGATTTGTATAATTTAAAGCCATAAATCGCGTGCACAACGTTATTTAATGCCCATTTAATAACATTCGTGCTGTGTAATAAATGAAAAGCGTTTTGTCAGTGTGAATTGAACTGAATAATTATTATTACACGTATTTTAAATTTGGAAAATGTAATTGTGTTCTGTGAAATTTCATGTATGAACGAACATTATATTTTCATTATGATGAGATATCGTTTTACGGAATGTCACGACTATTTCTCATAACTAAAAACATATACATATCTGGACTGCGAATAAAAATTGTTTGATGACATTAAAAAAAATATATAAGATAAATATGAAACAGACGAATCTTACATTCAACCTTAAAATTTAGTAAATATTTTTGTTACAGCGCAACGGATACTTTTTGCAAAATTTCAACACGCCTACGGATACAGTGTTTTTCAAGACTCCAAGTTTTTCGGTGGTTTAAAGTATTCTCGGAAGGAAGAAAGTCGATTGAAGATGAACCATGCAGTGGAAGGCCTTCATCTTCAAGAACTGATGAAAATGTCGATATAAAACGGGATCTTATACGTTCACATCGTCGGTTGATGACAAGAATGATCGAGGAAGAGTTAACTTTAAATCACACCACTCTTCATCAGATTTTGACTAACGAATTGGGGATGAGAAAAAATAAGGAAGAAAAAATGGTTCCAAAAAACCTTTCGCAGGAACAATTCTGCAGAACATCTGGAAAGAAAGGTGTCTTGACTTTTTGGAATCGATTGAAAATGATCCTCATTTTATGGAACGTGTCATTACTGATGATTAGAGATCGTCGAACGCGGAGTCTACAGATGATGAGATTTGGGTGTTTTAGTACGACGCGGAAACCGAACGCCAAAGAATGGAATGGCACACTTCATGCTCTTCAAGCCACAAAAATGCAAGAATGAGCAAGTCTAAGATCAAATGCAAGCTGATTTGCTTTTTTGATAGCCAGGGAATTGTCTTCCAGGCCAAACAGGAAATCAACACTTTTACAGAGAGGTTCTTGAAAACCTTCGAAAAAGGGTCATGCGTGTGAGAACAAACATCAAGAATAACTAGATGTTGCATCACGACAATGCGTCTTGTAACACAGCCATTTCAGTAAACGAATTTTTAGTCAGTAAAAATATTCCTGTGGCTCCTCAACCTCCTTATTCGCCTGACTTGAGTCCTTGTGACTTTTTTCTCTTCCCGAGATTGAAGAAAAGAATTCCCAAAGAAAACATTTAAATGGCTGTAAATCAGCTGAAGGCTATTCCAGTATAGTCCAATCAACTAGCGAAAGCTCCCATGTAAATTGGTCACTAATTGTTATCAGCAAACAAAAAATATGGTCGTATAGAGAAAAAAATCTAAGAAAGAGCGTTTTTTGCGACTCGATTTTTAATAACGAACATAAACAAAAAAATTCGCAAAAAATCAAAAAAACGTTTTTTTTGCAAATAAAAAAAAGTCATACACAAGAAAGTTAAATTAGAAAGTTGTAGGTCTAAAAAATGCGCGTCGAATGAAATTTGAACGAAAAAAAATCGGTTCATAAACATTTGAGAAAAATTAAAAAAAAAAACGTCAAAAATCGCGTTTTCGTATTTTTGCTGTATAATTTTTGCCGTTTTCTTTTTTAATAACTTTTTTAATGTTGGTTTTACATTTTTGTCCGTTGCATATTTGAAAACTTTCATTCAAAACACGCATTTAAAAAAATGAAGGGAGCCGAGATGTTTTTTTTTTAATTCCTGACAGCGCTGTATAACGTCCAATTGACTTCATTTTTATACGAAATAGATCTCAGACTTTTACTTTCTTAAAAAAAAATATTTCAAATCATTTCGCATAAATTAAGGTGACATAATTGTTTGCGAAAGAACAGCGCTGGGCAATTTTACAACGCATTTTTTTATGCAAAAATTAAATAAAAACGATTTGTTTTTTAATAGCATGAAAGTACAAGTCTTCGTGAATAAAATGAGCCCATGATCGTTTCTGTACGATCATTTTTTGCCTCTGTAAAAGCTGATTTTTTGAAAACGTCTTTTTTTTAAATCGTTATAACTCGAAAAAAAAAACTTTTTTTAAATTTCTGAAAAAATGATCATTTTCCGCTTGTCTTGGGCTATATTTGTGGTTAACAAGAAGTCTGTTCAAACAAAATTGGAATTTATACAGCAAAAATACGAAAACGCGATTTTTAACGTTTTTTTTATTTTTCTCAAATGTTTATGAACCGATTTTTTTTCGTTCAAATTTCATTCGACGCGCATTTTTAAGACCTACAACTTTCTAATTTAACTTTCTTGTGTAGGACGAAGAAGCTTTTTTTTTATTTGCAAAAAAACGTTTTTTTTTTTACATTTGCGAATTTATTTGGTTATGTTCGCCATTAAAACTCGAGTCGCAAAAAACGCTATCTTTCTTAGATTTTTTTTTCTCTATACGACCATATTTTTTGGTTGCTGAATAACAATTAGTGACCGGTTTTCTCCCCGTTGATTGGGCTAAGTATATGAGTTCCAACACTGCCATGAGGAATGGAAGAACCGTCTCCAGCGCTGTATGGCTTCCCAAGGAAGTTATTTTGAAGAAGACAATACTGAATTGTAATTCTATTCGAATCAAAAAAAAATTAAAAAAAATCAGTCTCATTACTTAATTTACACACCTCGTACACATGTACACATACGTACACAACTGAGTCACCCATTATTTCGTTTTCCCGTGCGCTTTCCACCAGACTGATGATATCGTGGACGCAGTCATGTTTTCATAATTTCCTAGAGAATTTAGTAACACCACACGGGGGCACCATTGTATTGTACTACATGCTTCTGTAAATTTAATATTTAGTAAAAATGGCAACGTGATCCCCGATACTAATCGTGATGCTATAGAAAACACGAATGCAACATTTCTCGTTCCGACTGTGATATCATATTGTTTGTTTATTTGTTTATTTATACGCAAGATAAGCATCAGTTAACCCTAATATAAATTTCAAATTGCATGGGAGTGAATGCATATGAATCATTTATGGTCACTTAGCATTTATAATTACGACCACTAAATTATCTATTGTCTTAATTTATTATGTCTCTTGGACCGCAATGGCCCGCTTAAGTGAGATAACATTTATAATATTAGATAGTGCACTCAAATTGGTAAGGTTAAGTTAACTGGAAGAATTTACAACTTTAAAGAATAAAGTCGTTTCTCGTTGATTCTCAACAGTGTTACACTCAGTGTTACACGTTACTCAACAATATTAACCAAACTTGTGACTAATATTTTTGATAAGATGATACCGGGTGATTGATTGAGAATTGACAGAGACAGAAGTCAGGCTCTATCGCCGTTGATAATTGCGACAAAAAACGCAAAAAAATATTATGTTTACTTTATTAATAGTATTATTCCACGGTACGTGACCCTTTTTTTGGAATGATTAATAACGGGCTGATTTTTCGTAAGTAGCTTCAGTTTTGATGAGACGCCCACAACCTGTCAATGACAATTCTCAACAGTGGCATTTTACGAAGTGTTAAAGTGGAAAACATGTCAACCGCATGATAATATGAGTTTGATTAATAACAATTAGCTTCCTAGTTGAATTCGAAGATATTCATACAAAATACTCGGAAAAACGTTTGTCCTACAAATTTAACAGTTTTGCGGAAGGGTCCTACACTATCAACATGTTAAAATGAGCAGGTCATGAAAATGATTAATAACCGACTGAATTTTTTACTGCTGCTGTTAATGGTAATATCGTCCTACAAATCCAATGGCATAATTCCTTAGTCCACTCTCGAAAGTTGTCGAGTTCATGAGCACATTTGTTTTATTAATAACAATCTCATTTTTATTTTTTTCTATTGATATTGAAGTGTAGAACACAACTGTACTCCCGTCCTACAAAAAAAATGGCAAATAATGAAAAGTTCATTTGAAATGATTTTTTTTTCAACGTAATTGAATTATTTGTTGATATGCTATTATTATTTTGTAACTATTTTAATTACAATATTTTGTTTAATTGTATTAATGTAATTAATTGAAAAAAAACTGTATATATAGAATACTGTACTTTATTGAGTCGCTAAATAGTAATTTCAAAATTGCCGCCTAAATTTGAATCATGCGAACTACAGTTACAAAAGGCAAGCTAGTCGAGTTTGGTGAGATATAATGAAAGCCGGCAGGTCCGGGCGGTGGGCCACAATCGGACGCGTCATACTACTTACTACTTGTATGTGCAAAAACAAAATTCATAAAAACAATAAACTGTTGCAATTTAGAAAGAGATGTGTTAAACTTACCCTGTTATTTACGTTGAGATGTGTGAAAACTTTGTGGGACGCCGCGCTGTTTAGCCGGTTTTAAATGAGCGTGCATTCAGCACATGTTTTTCGCTGGCATTTCGGAGTCGACGGCCATTAAATAACCAAGTAACCTGTTTTTCGTTTTTCGTAAGTCTTGAAATTGGTTGTAAAAAATAATTATGGAGTGTTTTTTGTGTAAAGTTCTTGCTAAAAACGAAAATTTTCGTGAAAAACGAGAAGGAATAATAAAAATCTATTTCCATTAAACGTTTCGTCAAAAACAGTCATGAAAATTGATTTTTTTACAGGGAATAAACCCTACCTCCGCTTTAAGTAATAATGTTATTTTTTATATCTGTGGGGAATTTGACGACCTTCTTCTTTGTTAGTTTTTTTTTTGGTTGGTTGGATTAGGTCCAGGAATAAATAACAAACTACTCGATTTTTGCCAACGTTTCGGAGCTTTATTTCTCCTTCATCAGGGCTCAATCAATGTTGTTATTGCTGTCATGTTAAAGCCCCTGTAGTCTTTTGGCCAACTAGTTGGGCCAATGAGTTGGGCCAACGTGTGCAAGACTACTTGGCGTAACTTGGTCGTTGGCGGCCAGCGTTGGCGGGCCAGGCGAATGTTGTCGGTTTTTCGTGCACACATCAAAAGATCTTGGCGCAATCCGGCATTAGCGGTCACAGTTGGCCTCTTCTTCAGTTCGTGGTTGCCTTGTTATCGTTAAAGCGGAAACGGTAGTGCTGCGGTATATAATAATTATTGTATTTACGAGATACGATGGCGGTATGGAGTAGTGATGAAGTTTTGAAGTTTATAGATTTGTACCAAAATGAACCAATAATATGGAATCATAAACATGAACAACTTAAAAATAAGAGAAAGTTTCTTTTGTGCCATTTTTTTAATCACTGTTCTTTGGTGCGTATTTCTATAATAATAAATACATCCATCCTCCTCAAATGGCCAATGAGAATGAGCAACGCCAACGTGTAAACAGTGTCCTTATTTTTGGCCCATCTCATTGGCCCAGCTAGTTGGCCAAACGTGTACAGGAGCCTTAAGGCGGCAAAGGGTTCTTTTTATTATATTCGTCTGACTAGCGACACATGCTTCTTTTCGTGTAGGACAATGTTGTAGTTCGGTAACTGACTTACTAAACTTTCATTTGCTATCATTGTCCTACAGTTATCAATCAAACAAATGTCCTCATGAACTCGACAACTTTCGAGCATATGACTAAGGAATTATGCCATTGGATTTGTAGAACGATATTACCATTGCATTACACATTTATTTAGTAAGCAACAGTAAAAAGTTCGGTCGGTTATTAATCATTTTCATGACCTGCTCGTTTTAACATGTTGATAGTGTGGGACCCTTCCGCAAAACGGTTAAATTTGTAGGACAAACGTTTTTCCGAGTATTTTGTATGAATATCGTCGAATTCAACTAGGAAGCTAAATGTTATTAATCAAACTCATATTATCATGCGGTTGACATGTTTTCCACTTTAACACTTCGTAAAATGCCACTGTTGAGAATTGTCATTGACAGGTTGTGGACGTATCATCAAACTGAAGCTACTTACGAAAAATCAGCCCGTTATTAATCATTCCAAAAAAAGGATGATGTACTGTGGAATATATGTTTTACGTATTCTTTAAATAACAAGGCATCCAAAAAAACCGTCATCAAAGTTGGCCGAGCAAAAAAAGACGTATTTCTATTCTTAATCGAATTTATAACCTTATTTACTTGTCAAGGCTGCCACATCATATGACAGCCATTGTTTATTTTACAAATTGTGACAGTCACTTGTCAAAAGTTTGACATAACCGAAAAGCTTCGACATGACCGCTATTTCCATCTCTCTCGTTCATAGCCAGAGTTGATGACGTTTTTTTCGGATGTCTCTTTATATTAATAATTGTTCACAGTGGTAAATAAATAACGTGTTGGAGACATTTTATCCATTTTTTTTAATGGAACACCGTATATGTTTTTTCACAAACAGAATCTCCATTTTTTACGAATATGAGAATATAAAACTTTATGGTGTTATCGCCGACAGTTTTTGAGAAAGTGTTTCATTTAGGATGGTTTTTGTTTTAAGATGGATTGTAAATTTAATAAAAAAAAAATGTAAATAAAAGTTGCCCATGTAAACTCATGTAATGCATATTTTTAAAGTATTTTTAATCATACAGGGTGTTCTATTTTATGCGACCGTTACACAATTCCTTATTTTAAATGGAACACCCTGTATATTTGTACATTACTTTCGGATACCACCTTAAATTTCAGAACGACTATTTGTTACCTGAAACTTACCATTTTGAAAATAATCAACTATTTTGGAAAAATAAATATTACGATGATAAGCTCTAAATATTTTTAAATAGCGTTTAAACCAAAAGTGTTAGATATTTGCGTTTTAGGCAATTCGGTTCGTCACGAATTATTGTTTCGTTTTCATTGTTGCAAATTATTGTACCTCATTGAGTGTCGCAAATACTGGCACCTATACCTGTCAATCTTTCAACAGCAACAACTTTTTTTACCAATGGTATGACCCACTTTAACTTATACCGTTGAGTGCGAAATTAAATTACCTTGTAATTGATACAAGATTGTTCATATATATATCTATAAGTTTTCGAAAAAAAAATTCTGACAGCAATGAACAGCAATGCATTTACTGACAGCAATGAACAGAAAATGCTTTATATAGAATATGAACAGAAAATACTTTATACAAAATAAAAACTGATGCACGTCATCGATGATGAATTAAAACTACAGTCCAATATACAGGGTGAGTCAGAAAGAATGGGACAAAACTGAAGATACTAGAAACTGGAGATACTAGACACCAAAATATTTTATGATTGAGCTCAACATGCCTTATACCAATGTCGCTAGTTTAAGAGATATAGCTTGTTCAAAGTTTAAATTTTATTCTGAAATTTCTCAATAATTGAGAAAGTTTTGAGACTATAAATCTGAAACTTGGTAACTTTATGTTTTTTGGTATGAGAATTGCGAATTTTAAGCTTTTTTTGACGTTGCTCCTAGAGGGCGCTAGTTTCACCGTATTATTTAGGTAAATTAAAACATATTTTTTTTATCTGCTGAGCCATGCGTAAAGCAAGTCGAGAATCTAGAAGAACGCTCAATTCTACAGAGAAAAGATACTCTTGTTTAGGTCGTCTAAATATATCGGTTTTTAAGTTATTTTCATTTAAAAGGTTCAATGTATTTTGTTGATTTTTTTTAGGCGCTGATATTGCTATATTTCTTCTAAGTAGAACTTTCTCAATAACTGAGAAAGTTTTGATAGTATAAATCTGAAAATTGGCAATTTCATGTTTTTTCTCTCTTCTCTTCTCTTAAACCAGCGACTTAAAATTCGTAATTCTCACACCAAAAAACATAATGCTACCAAGTTTCAGATTTATACTTTCTCAATTATTGAGAAATTTCAGAATAAAATTTAAACATTGAACACGCTGTATCTCTTAAACTAGCGACATTGGTATAAGGCATGTTGACCTTAATCATAATATTTGTTTAGCACGTTTTAGCGTGTAGTAGCAGCAAAAAATTATGTACTTTTCAAATCGCTCTGAATGCGTAATCTTCCCAACAGGGTTACAAATACTGTAGAATTCAAGTGCTATTAGTAACATTTTTAATAATTCATATTTATGTACAAAATACTACATTGCACTATTTATAACCGAATTGGGAAACAAATCTTTAGTTTTATTATATTTTTTTACTGCTCTTTTTTGTCTAAAAATATTTATCTATTTTAATATTTATCTATAGTTTTTTAGTGTTGAAAAAATAAGTAATTTAACAATAAATAAACACACAGAATCCATCCGTATGGCAACCAAAATTAGTTTTAAATGCTGAATATTTTTTTTAAATCTGGCATCAGTGCGCTCTAAAACTTAAACATGTGTTTCATGACGTGCATTTGTTTTTATTTTGTATGAAGTATAATAACGAAACACAAACTAAAATAATACAATATTCAAATAAATCTAGACAAATATTTTTTGTCCAAATCTTACCACTTGTATTTAAAAATTTGAATGAAAACAGTATTTGCCATTTTTTTAATTTCAAGATTTTCCCAATCTATTCAACCTAACACATCTCCTTCATGGGCCATAAAATGGGAAACTTTTCTCTAGTTTAACCGACCTCGTATTACAGCTTAGAAGTTATCCATGCATTCCCATCGATATAGTGAACACCCTGTATATAAAAGAGATTTTTCTCTTTAACGAATTATATCAAGTTCGCACTATTGCTTTGAAGTTATACTATTATCTTTGTTCACATACAAATTTTGTATTTGAACTCTTTTCTACACGTTTCTGTCTGTGAACAATAATCATAAATTATCTAATTCTAGTCTATTGTTTGCGTTGCGCAATGCTCATGGTCTCTTTGGCGGACCGTGTTTCCGTTATAAAGCATCATTTTCTACACAAACATGGCTCGTGAATTAGATTAATTTTCCATTCCATACCTACGGACGCCTAGCAATATTTAAATTTTTGTTAAATACGATGATTAGGGTTCGGAACGTGTGCTGTAACACAGGACCGGACTCGTAATCCGTCATTTTATTGAAGGAACATAACATAATATGTTATGATCCATCATATTATGATGGATCAAAATGGCACTACATATATTTTTTATGGATATTCGAATATAAATGTCTTTTACACTGTCGGCGATTACGAAATATATACCGACGATTGCAAGGAATACATAAAATCAAAAATAAAAAAATAAAAAAAACGATTACGAATTCGTCTTTATCATTACTTAAAGCATAACTGTACCGATTTTCATTGTTCTAAAACACAAGGTGTCCGAAGTCTGTAAAAAAGTTAAATTGTAGTCATTTCGATTAATCCACCCAATTCCCTTATACATTTTTCAATACGTCGACGATTATTCCTAATTACATTTCGTAACTGTTGTCGAGTTATACTCTGATATGCTTCTCTGATGCGATCAGAAAGTTCTTCTCGGATCTGGGGCCTTGTAGCATACACTTTATTTTTTATTGTCCCCCAAAGAAAGAAATCAAGAGGTGTAATGTCTGGGGATCTCGGCGGCCAACGAATAAGAGGACTACTTCTTCCGATCCAGAAATTAGGAAAATTCACATTCAAATTCTCACTATGGCAGCATTATGGGTGCTCCATCAAGTTGTAAATATAAATTGTAGCGATAATCAAGAGGAAGCTCATCAAGTGCGTCGGTAAACTCTATTTGTAAAAATCTAAGAAAACTGGCAGCATCAAATTTTCATAAAATAAGTATGGCCCAATAATATTTTAATTTAAAATTCTATAGAAAACATTTACCTTTACCTAGGAGTATTGTCTCTTACACTTGATTACCCAATGTGAATTATTTTCACCCCACATTCTGATATTTTGTGACGATACAATAACGTTTGTCGTGAATGTAGCTTCATCCGTGTATAGGTAATATATTTTGTAAAAAATTAGGATTCTCTAGATACATAGGTACCTCGTAGCCATAAACAAAATTCCATTCTTGCCTCAGTATCTCCAGCTTCAAGTGTATGAAGAAATTTTGATATAAATGGTTTCTTACCGCTTTTTTTCAAACAAGTCCAGATTTTGCTTTTAGAAATATTTAAATTCCTACTAGCATCTCTAAGGCTAGTTATAATCAAGAGGCTAGTAAATAATCAAGAATCATTTGGTTTCCTCTTCGCTCCCGATTACGATGCTGGTTAGGAAGTCTGTCAACTGTACCATGTTGGTCAAACTATTTGTTAATATTTGAAACTGTTACATGATTAATATTGGGTTTTGGATGTCGTCGATTAAACTCATTAGCTGCTTCACGAAAAGTAAGTGTTCCGTTGCCAACTAATCTTATTCTTTCTACTTTTTCTTGTAAATAATAAGACATTTTTATGCTTTTTACTTCTCTAGAACGGTATGAACTATTAGTATCTGACAGCGGGTAACTAAGAAAACTTTTTTTGTTTTCACAGCACATCCCTTTTTTATCAAACAGCAGGAAAAACTAAACATTAATAACTTTCGAACGCGTTGAGCTATTGTCTTCAAATTTGGTAAACGTAATTGTTTTTGAGCAAAATCCCCCAAAGGAGAGGGGGCGAAAATGGGGGGTTTAAGGGGGAATTTTTTTCAAAATACGAAATTCTGTTTCTCGGACACCTTGTATTTTACAACAATGAAAATCGGTACAGCTATGTTTTAAGTAATGAAGAATAAAGAAGAATTTGTCATCAGTTTTTTTCTAAAAAAAAAATCCCTAATAGTTTTTGCCATTTGAGCCCATAAAAGCAGTCTTAGTTGATGATATGATTACAGACCAAGAATAAAGTTACCCACTCGGTGAATTCGCATTTTGAATATCTACCTAATAAAAAAAATTCATCAAAATCGGTTGGAAAATAAAGATTTTACAAGGGTGGTAAAGTGCTCAACGTGGACACACTGTATATACACCGTCTATTTTAAAATCGTCGTAATTTTCCATAATATGTTTCAGTCTATTCACAAATAATAACGATTGTGCCATTATTGCAAAAATCCACACAAAATCAGGTAATATGTAAATACAGTACACGAACTCAAGAGTAAGTCACTCGCGACAAACAATTGTTTTCAATACGCCGGTCGCTTTTATTTACACCTATGGCAGGTAGAAAAATAAAGGGACACCCGTCCACATCGGAATATTGGGCTATCTTATGGAGAAATTGTGTTATGACGTCCTAGGTTCTCCCACGGGAATTGGCGGACAGCAGTCCAGTGCGCATTATAGGTACGGTCAGTGGCGTAGGTATAGAGGGGCAAGAAAGATGTGCTTTCAGCATACTTTTCCGGACCCTAATGATGACATACGTTACTATCATACGAAATTAATTTCAATCACACGTTGAACACACT
This sequence comes from Aromia moschata, assembly GCA_029963805.1. Classification (NCBI taxonomy): domain Eukaryota; kingdom Metazoa; phylum Arthropoda; class Insecta; order Coleoptera; family Cerambycidae; genus Aromia; species Aromia moschata. The sequence goes on from JAPWTK010000857.1 coordinate 109,690, forward strand.
TTTTTTTTAAATTACATGTTCATTCAGTATTAGCTAAACAACAAAACCGGAAAAGAACAAAACAAAGATAATGGGTATTACTACCTGCCAAGGATATACAGGGTGACCAAAACGTCGCGCATAACGCCTGTAACTTTTTAATAACCTTGTATTTGAAAAAAAAAAGTCCTGAATAAAAGTTTTTCATCAGTTAATTCGCCATGTTTCTGTCAACATGAAATAATTTCCTCTTGTCATGTATGGTTGTTATGGATACCAACTTTATTTTTTTAAATGACAACCCGTAGGTTTTCCCCCAATATCTGAAAGAGCAGCCTTTTCTCTTTACTGGACGCTAAAAATTTGATATAATAATAATAATAATACTCTCCCTATAATTACTCCGAAGAGTAACCCCTTAGGTCCTCTCAGGGATCTGTGTGGGAAGGAGTGGCTATTATTAGTATTTGCCATGGCGCACTGGGAGCGACTTAAGATTATTTCGGTAACGCATTTGCTTTACAGTTCTGAGGAAACCCAGAAAACTCAGAACATTACCAAATCTAGAGCATGTGCGGTTGGATTGGCATCTATGCATCCACACGTATACTTGGTGTATTAGTGGTTGCATATCAAGTCCTGACAGAGAAAGCGAGACAATTAAAAATCCTCTTCCCCGGCCAAGACTTGAACAACGCGCACAGAGGTATCGCGACTGGAAAGACGGCGCTTTAACCCACTCGGCTACCCGTGCCTATATGATTACATAAAAAGAATGTATTTGCTTACGTAATTATTTATTTTTAAAAAATGAAACGACGAAACAATTGTTAGAGTGATCTCCATTTTCCGCTAAACAATATCCAAACCGGTCCCGAAACACAATAACATTTACTAGGAAGTCTTCAGGAATAGCCCGAATTTCATTTGAAATGTTATCTGATCGATTGACATGAACTTTACATTTTGAATTCCCCCACAGAAAAACTCTAAATGATTTAAATCCGGGGAGCCTGTCGGCTATTCAATTGTACCTGTTCTGCCTATTCAGCGTCATATAAATTGCGCTTTTAAATACTCACTGACATTTGCCGCAAAATGCGGTGGTGCTCCATCCGGTTGGAACCGTAGTTGTTGGTTAATAACATTAAATTGAACCAGAAATTGCACTCTGCAAGATGGAATAACGTGATTTATTAGCAGATCTAAATATTTTTCAAAATTTATTTTTCTATCTTGAAGAAAAGTCCAACAGCACGTCCTCCAACATTGCCTGCCCAAACGTTTACTTGTTGTGGATTTTGGGTATCCGCTTCTTGGAACCAATGATGGTTCTGACTTGGACAGTAACGACTATTATGTCGATTAGCAACACCATTATTATTCCAAAGTTAATATTCCCCAGCCGCCCTACAGTCTCGACCTGCCCCCCCCCCCCACCAGACTTTTTCTTTTTCCAAAACTTAAAACCGTCCTCAAAGGACTCTACCATGGGATCCTGGATGCCGTCAAAGTGGCTACGACGCGAACTTTAAAAAACATTCCGGAAGCCGCCTACAAAGCTGCCTTCGAATCATGGAAACATCGCTGGCAGAAGTATGTGGATGGTCAAGGGACTTACTTTGAAGAGTAATAATTATTTGTGGTGATATCCACAATAAATTATGTTTTACAAAGTTTACTTCAGAGTTCAATTAAATTCAAGTTTATTAAAGAGTATTACAAAGTTCATTATTTTTATACAAACCATGTATATACGTTAAACGTTTCAAGTGCCCTCAACGATTTATACCAATTAATAATAAATTAACAGACGTATGTACATAGTAGTACATATATACATTCGATTATTGGTAATGGCAAATCCCAACTCTATGTCACTTGCACAATGTGTTAGCTGTTCCTGCAAACTAGTTTGCCCTAATTACGACACAGCTAATCTCCCGTAACTCGTATGTTCATAATGATTTTAACCACAAACTCTAAAAAAGAACTATCTAATATTTACCTTGCAGAATGCCTTCCTTTCGCGTTACATTTTCATTTATCAAAACGTACCAAACATTTTCTTAATAGTTTTGTAGCCTCTACCGGACTTTTACAAGATCAATTGAATGCAAGATGGAATTGACGGAATTCTCTCTTCTTTCTTTGCCTGTAAAGTGAAAATTTGTTTGCCTAAAAAATGGGACCGTGTCACAACCACTAAAAACGTGGAAAACTAGGATAGGTTTTCACGGATTCAGAATGTTGGAAACTGTTGAAGGAGAACAGGTTTTTGATGACTTAGTTGTTCCTTGTTTCGTGAAGAAAATGTTGGAGGATGATGAGGCTAATCCTGAGAATAATAAGGAGATCCGTGACTTCTACAAGTACAGCGCATTAATTTCTTGGGCAGCATCAATCAACTGGTGAGTATCAGTCCTTCACTAGCTAGAATGCTCATAGTCTAGCAAATACTGAGAAAGGGACAGGACGTAAGTAAATAATGCACTTTAGTACTTATTTTGTTTACGCACATTTTGTTATTAAACACGTCTTTTATGAAATTTCTCACTTTGATAAAAGCTACTGTTGGTGTTAGTACATCAAAATACATTATACAGTGTGTTCCTATAAGGTATGTCATAAATTTAACAACATGTTCCTGGATCACAATTATGTCGATTTAACATAATTTACCTATCTACAAAATGCATCTTTGCAGAGCTAGCTATTTTAACCTAGAAGTCACTAGGTTTTCTTAACTACTATTGTTTTTTTTTCTGTCAAACTGAGGTATCTACTGTCCAAGAATTAATAATAGATAAGGTGAGATTGACATATAAGAGTTTTGATAAGGTTTTATTTTCCATAACCACCTCTTATCGAAAAATTAAATGGTCATAAAATAAAGCCAGATATTTTTAAATGCATCTTCGCGAAAATGGTTAACTTTTCGAATTTTGAACAAGAATAAGGTTTTTGTATTTTTTTAATTATCTTCATTATGGTGTAATCATATGTAAGTAAGTCTGATCTAAGAGTTAGCTAGCAACTTATATCCGTCCTAAAAATTAGCGCTCACGGCAAATTTGAAACATTTACCTTTACACGTGATGGAAATATCTTATAAAAAAAAACGCTGCCTAAGGAATTACTACTTCCATATCCAATTTGTCTACATTGAATTAGAGTAACTCGGTAAAACAGAAGGTTATATTTTTAAAAGTGTGATGTTAGGTTACTAGGATGTATCACGTGGATGTGGAAGTAATGATGAGTAACAATATCGTTTATTTGAATTGTTGCATTTTATACTTTTCTTCTTTTACATAATAAGTTTGATAAATCATTTTTCTAATGTTTGGGTTACATAGTTTAATAAACTGGATATTATTTTCAAATAACTTTCTTGTCTTTTTTATTCTCTTTAACCTTACCCTCCTTGTCTAAACTAGGGTTTATCTATGAGATCCCCGTCCTCATTGGTCTTCTTAACTTCCATTTGTCCACTTTCTCTCATTAACCACTTGTCCTGTTTCACCAAGTCACCTTCTTGTCATTCAATACCTCATCCTCCTTGTACTTTCACCTCCATTTGTCCTAATTGTCCTCTTCAACTCATTACCCCCCTTTATTCTCGTTGATAAACTTGTCCCCACTGACCTTCTTGACCTTCATTTATTTTTCCTCCTTCTCCTCCTTAGGTGGTGGCGAAAGAGAGTAAGCATTTTTTAGAGCTCTCTCAACTTACTGATTAGTAAAATGTATGTTAAAAAATTTTATTTGACCTATTTTAGACACTTACACTCTTCAACCCCCTTACCCTATTAACATTATTAAGCTAAAAATCTTCACATTACATAGGAAACGTTAAATTATATAGACTATATGAATTCTAAACATATGTATATGTACATACTTATTAGTCCAATCGATAAAAACACTCCACCTTGTATTAATTAGGGCATATTTTTTCCAGGACTGTTTGGTATAAGGTGGAGAGTGTGAAACTAAGTTTTCAACCCCGAAAGCCGGGGGGACAACTTTTGGCAGGTGAAAAACAGCGACTTTAGCACTTTTTTTTAGTTTTTTTGCTTATATCTCCTAAACGCCGCATGCTAGTTGATTGGATGTGATGTGTGTTCAGCACTTCAATACGATGTCTTCAAAGGAGAAGTTCAGCTTGCCACGACTGCCACCGACCCTGATGCAGCCGACATTCGTTGCCACAGAATATTTCTGCAACTTCAAAGCTGGCTGGGAAACAACTTATGTTGTATATTATTATGTGCTTTTCTAAGTCTTCTGGAGTGAAACAAGGACGTTTATCACTTAATATTAACTTGTGCATGGAAAAGGGCCGTTTAACGTCTACCGCTGACAATGGACAGTATGAGAAAAATTGTTGAGGCATGAACTATATAATAACATATTTTCTGGTAACTCCTGATACCAGAACCATTTACCAACTAAAACTTTACATATGTTTTCCAAAATGAAATATCCTGGATTTTTTTTAACACGCTTTGCATTTTTTCTATTATTGTATTATTGACTGGACGTATATTATTGGCATCGTATATATTTTTTTGCACATCACTCATTATTTGTGCCTGTAGGGAGAGGGGAGAGACCATGTGACGCTTATTTATGTCACTACATTGTTGTAAACCCGATCGACATATTGCAAGTCTTAACGTACTTTCATGAGGAATTTTTCGGTCCATATATTTTTCTAAAAACGTACGTAACGGGTTCTCTAGTTTGCTTAATGGAATATTGCTTGCAACAAAGGCTTCTGTAAGTTCATAGAAAAATACGGAGTCGTCGGCACTGAACGAGACATGGGTTTATGAGATGTCTTGTTACGTTAATTTTATCTGAAGAATTTATAATGCGTTCACACACAGTACAAAAAAGGTAATTTCCTTGAATACGTATGTCTCTAAAACCCTCGGGATCACAGTCAAACCACATATGAAATCCTTCCCGTCTATTTCTTTTCACCTTTGGCATGGTCCCTCACTTTATTCACTTCTCCCCTCAACTAATAATTATTAATATTTATAAAGTTATTTCAACACACGGCGAATACAATACATGGCGAATACGTAAAAACGAAACGTATCAACGCGATGCAATAGCGGCGACTGTCTGTTACAGCGTGCCATAAATAACTAACGTTGCTAGCGCAGTTTTCGTAATGCAAGTCTTGACTCGTAGGCAACGAGTCAAGGGAAGGACATGCACAGTGTCGGTCCTGTGACATTCGCGCTTGGTAATAAGTAATAATATTTAATAATGTACCATGATGATACAACATAGTTTCTGTGAACATATTAACATTTTCATTCGTAAAATGACTACGGGCATGTTACACTCCGCGTTCGCACCAAGTCTAGATATAACAATTAGTACTCGTACACCAGTTTCAGCAGTGACTGGAGTGCCGCTTCTTTTTTCATTGACACAAGAACGAGATCAAGGCTGTCTTGTTTCCGTCCCCACTGAAGGGGGTCCAAATTATTTCCCAGTCAGCACTGAACTTGTAGAAATGTTCTGCTGCAATGGTTGTCGGCTAGTCAGGGTCACATCCTTGTACGATGATGTTGAAAAGAAGGTGCCAGGTTTTCCACTCTTTCCTAATTTCAGCATGTGTAAGTTCGTTTTGGTTGCACTAGAAGTCCAAGTTGACACAAGAACGTCAACATCTCAAAGACTGTCAACAATAATGCGTTCGACAATAACACAGACCCACAATAATAACACAGGCCCACAAAAAAATAACATTTTTTGACTATAGATAAGAACATAGTTTTTCCCTGAATTTTTTGACGCTGAATCCAAATCCGGTGACCGTTTAACAGTAGCACGTCAGGATCAAGGTCATTTCAAGGTCAAATAGCGAAATAAAGGCTTAAAAAGGGAATAAACCCATATATCTTTATGTTTCTGGGATCGCTGACTTAGAATCTGCTGTTATTCTTACCATATCACGTAACTTCGAAGAACACTCCAAGGTCAAATCACTAAAACACGCATTAAGACACGGCAAAAGTTTGTATCTTTATGTTTTTGAAGTTGTTGAACCCAAATCTGAAACCCATGATAGAATACCGTAAATCGTCTCATTTTCATCATGTAGGTACCTTAGGCTGTATTAGGGAAAGTGGTTAACCTTACTGAATATCGTCTAACTACATAGTAATCATCTTACTGAAAATCAGTGAGTGAATCTTTGAATAAACGTGTTTAGACTCCTTCAACCAGACACACACTTTTGCGTGTGTGCGCTAATGCACGCGTGTGTATAAAAGCGTGTATGCGTGAGTGTGCACTTGCGTGCGTATATAAATGCATGTGTGCGTGACTGTGTGCATGTGCGTGCATATAGAATGCCTGCGGCCCCAGAGGATGCTGGAGATGGTGACGACTGCCTCAATTGAGGATGTGTAGAATGATCCATTTTCCGATTCTCTGTAGTAACGAAGCCAGCGAAGGCGCGCTGCCCTGCAGAGGGGCGTTAGGGTGTGAGAATGATGCCGTAGTGTGTCCGACGACGAGTTGACTTTGTCCTCGTTAAAGTCGGAAAACCCTCATACTTACCTAGGGAGGTATAAGGGTTGTCACCCCTAGGACGGTGGACTCGCCTGCGATCGGAACAGGATCCCTAACGCGCCGGTTTCTTTATGTATCCATGGCTTCTCCTCTTTTAAGCGTTTATTTCGCGATTTGATCTTGAAATGACCTTGATCTTAACGTGCTACGGTTAAACGGACACCAGATTTGGATTCAGCGACCCCAAAAACATAAAGATATTTGGGTTTATTCTCTTTTAAGCCTTTATTTCGCGATTTGACCTTGAAATGACCTTGATCCTGATGTGCTACGGTTAAACGGACACCGGATTTGGATTCAGCGTCAAAAAATACAGGGAAAAACAATGTTCTTATCCATAGTCAAAAACAAAAATTTTTTGTGGGCCTGTGTAATTAGTATATTACACGTCACAAACTTCACTTTAGGGTATTTTGGAAAATATCATTGATGTTCAAATTTCCGTAGAATACGATCCACACGACATCAAACAACTTTGAGCAATGTATTTTGTAAATGAAACTTTTTTTCTACTTTAATTTCGAAGCGTATAAAATTTTCTGTAGCATGCGGCGTTTAGGAGATATAAGCAAAAAACTAAAAAAAAATGCGAAAATCTCGTGGTTTTTCCCTACCAAAAGTTCTCCCCCCGCCATTCGAGGTCGAAAATTTAGTTTCGCACTTTTCACCTTATACGCACTCTATTTCTATTCTTTATTTGCTACATCTGTGAAAACGTATTATTCTATTATATTATTTCTCGCTGATCGTCAAGTTGATCATTATTTTAACAATGAGTCTTTCGGATACCCAAAGAATAGAAATTTTGAAATTATTAGGATGTGGTGATAAAACATGAACGCAGAGGCAGGTATGCGAAATATTCAATACTAAGTATCCTGACCGCGCCGCATTTCCCAGTCTACGGTTAGTAGAATAGAAAATAAATTTCGTTAATTTGGAAATTTCACAGATATCTGGTAGGAAACGCATTTTAGACGATGAACAGAAATTGTTAGATATTCAAGATAATCCACATAAACCTACAAGACAAGTTGCCGCCGATAATGATGTTAGTAAAACGTCCATATTGCGTCTTCTAAAAAACCAAAAATACCGCCCATATAAAATCCATTTAGTTCAAGAACTTAACGACGATGACCCTGATCGCCGATGGGAATTTTGAGAAATCATGGCAAATAGATGCCAAGATAATCCTTTACTTATAAAAAACATTATTTTTTCTGATAGCAACATTCGTCTTAAATGGAACAGTCAACAAACAGAACTGTAGATACTGAAGTACAGAAAATCCACATTGGATGATGGAGGCCAATACTCAATATCCTGAGAAGGTGAACGTTTGAGCTGGAATTATAAATTCTCAAATTATCGGACTATATTTCTTTGATGGCACATTAACTAGCGCGTTACTTGGATTTCTTGCAAAATTTCTTAGTTCCAGAGTTAAGAATGCTTTTCCCAGATGGTGACAACCCCAATGAAATTGATAGAAATATTTGGTTTCAGCTGGACGAAGCTACACCACATTTTTCATTGGAAGTAAGAGCCTATCTGAATCAAGTTTTTCCCAATAGATGGATCGGTAGACGCGGTGAAATTGAGTGGCCTGCTCGTTCTCCCGATTTGACCCCGCTTGACTATTTTTATGGGGTTACTTAAAATCGAAAGTCTATTTCAACAGACCAAATGACGTAGAAGATTTAAAAGACAGAATAAGGCAAAAAATTAATCAAATCACCCCGGAAACAATACAACATGTTTTAGAAGAATTTCAGCAACGCCTCCATTATTGTCAGGAAGCAACTGGCGCCCAGTTTGATTTAAACTGTTCTTCTGTTCTGTTTTATGTTCTTTTCTTTACTTAGTAACATTAAAAATGTAATATTTTTCAATAAAAAAATTATAGAAATTAAAAAAATCTTATGTTGCTGGATGGAGAATTAAAAACCCTTTCAAATGAGCTATCACACGCACCCTCGTTCTATTAAAAAACTGTCACTCCAAGGGGTTGGAGGGCGAGGTGTAAAATTATGCTCAAAAAATGTCATTCTAGATTTAAAAATTGACGTGTTTCAGGATTTTACCCATAAATTGTAAATTACGTAGATAATGAATTTATCCGTTACTTATGGACCTCACTGTAGAATTATATATATGATATTTTAACTAGCTAACTAGTCATTAACATTGAAAACGTGCGTATCTGCACACAATTCAATTTAGAAAGTGTCAGTTGTTAACAATAACTAGAGGGAGGTAATGTTAATAGATAGACATCTAGTGTCAACTATAACAGCATTACAATTAGTTTGCAGATTGTATTTGCATACAAATATTGTCGCTCGCATTTGCAAATCCTACGCCTGCAACACCATCTATTAGTTATCTTATTGGTCTTGAAAATATATATCTGAATCAGAATATATTTATTCGCACGACTGTTCAACGAGAAATACTATGCTAATTTTATTTGGTCATTTTTATCCGACTGCATTAACATACGTTTAATATATTTCATATATGGTAAATAGGGTACACTGTACTGCGTATATTTTCGCTGAAACAATTCAACCTAAAAGTAGACCAAGGTATCAATTGAGTTAATTTGTTTTTCAGCTGGTACATAATAATGCATATGTAGATGTTATTAAAGAAAAATAAAAAAGACTGCCTAATGGATTTTTACTTTCACATCCAGTATTTCGATATATGTTTGTGTTATCAAAACGTCATTAGTAAGGCTGTCAGAAATTCGCTGTGCGCCATAGGCGTACAAATCGCAACAAGTGTATTACAGGGAAGTGACCAGTAACAAACCCACTACACTCGAGTATATGCTAGAGTCTACCACCCGGTCGGGCGAAACGACTGACGTCAATGACCTGCCCGCCGTGCGCCACTGTTTTTTGGCACGATCGGCCAACTCTACTGATAAGTGATAACTAGGGTCCGATAAGTTTTCCACAACGCATTATACAACTCTATGATAATTAAAGTATAAGCCGTATTTTTAAGCGCCTTGTAAATTATGTACGCGTGTATTTCTTGCCTGTGTATACGTACGCCACTGACCGTGTCTAGTAACGCGTACTCCGTGCGGGACTCGTAATACTTGTATATAATTTAGCCACGCTGCGTGCGAAGATTCCGTAGTATGTTACGTTAACTCGTTGCGAGCGGATGGACGGTAGAACGCCCAGTTCAAAATAATTTTATGTGTCGGGAGTGACTAATTCGTGAGTTCGTGTAGTGTAGTTATATACTGTGAAAAACAGTTATATTCGATATTAAGTAGCGATACCTTGCGTAAAACATATTTACAGAAGACATATCAACGTGTCATGGGAAATATCGAAGAAGACATACGCAATAAATTTATACGGCTGATAAAAAACAATTGTGCAAATTTCGTGAAAATAATGTGAGTGGTGTGCCGTCCGCTGTCAATGTGAACTATTTTGAATTTGCACCTTTAACTTCAGTAGATGTGGAACGATCATTTTCCTTCAACATACCATATATTCAGGCCAAATCGCTCAATCGAGAATAAATGCAGAAAGACTGCTGGTTGTGATAACGTACGCTCAAGCAATAAAGACAGTCGGTGTTTCTGAATGACACTGTCATTTTGGTCTCTCATATGTCCTTCCGTCAATGACATGACAGATTGTAAGTCCGATCCTGCGTTGTGCGCCACTTTTCGGACCTTAATTATTAGGTATCTGATTTTGTGCGGATTTCTGCAATAATGGCACAGTCGTTACCATTTGTGAATAAACTTAAAAAGATTATTAGACAACATTTACTTTAGACGTTTTTTTTGCTAAATATGTATTCGATTTTCCATTGCCGAGTTGGGTAAAGCATATTTACAGAAGACATATCAACGTGTCATGCGTAATACCAAAGAAGACATACGAAATAAATTTCTATGGCTGACAGTGGACGAAACAACGGATTTTGTGGTAATAAGGTTGTTAATGCCCCCGATACTGATAGCTAATAAACGGGTTTTGCAAACAGCGGTTCTATTGTTCTCTGTAGATGTAAAACATAATAATGTACCGTCAACTCATGCAACTTTGGCCACCCCATACAACTATGTGCCACACATGTTTTTTGAACGTTTGCATGCTCTAGTACTGGGGTGAAGTTATGACTTTCGAAAAATTCCCAAGTGTAGCGCGATAGCAGAGGCGCAGGTTCACCAATATAACAGGCTTATCAGTGAATCTCAGTGGCAGTGACATAATGGTTATCAGTTTCACTCAGTTTAGTGATTGTCCAGTGAGTCTCATCTGGCTACATCAGTTGTAATTAGTTCACGAATCTGATAAGTTTATATATTCTACCCTATAATTTCAGCTACAAATTACCATATTAGGCGTTTTCAAAAGTGCGTTATTTTCTGTGCAACGTCAACAAATGTCAAAAATAGGAACATCGGGGTGCAACTTAGTGCCATCGTTTTTTGCACGATGTTGTAAATTACAACTTTGTGTCACCAACTTTTCACCTTTCGTGCATTGAAATTAAATATTTTCTTGTCTTTTATTTTTGTTTTGTCCTTATGTTCTTGCTAAACTGACTTTTAGTCAAGACTGAAAGTTTCGAGAAATTTTATTTTGCAAAGTTTATGAAAGTCACTCTTCAAGAAGAAAATGTTATTTTCTACATAGTTACCTAATGTATTCAGCCTTTGAGCTTCCTACCGTTGTGGAATTTTCTACTAATATTGTAATTTTTTCTAAGTAATTACCTTCGTTAAAAACTTTTTTGAGTGAGAAAAAGATTTTGAGAACTTTTATTTTGTAAAGTTTGTAAAGGTTACTCTTCAAGGGGAAAATGTTATATTCGACATAGTTACTGTATTTGAATAAAAAAGATAAAGAAGGAACTGTTTTGAATTTCTTTGTATTGTAACACTTCCTAGAAAACTTGGAAAAAAATGTAAATTTTAGAGAAATATTTGTTTCTTAGTCCCTTAACAAATTCAAGATGCCGAATAACAAGGAAACCATTAAAACAAGTTGCCATTGGTGGATTATCATATATTTTCAAGCTAAAAAGACGGTGGAACATTGTTGTACCCTCAACAAAAATGTGCCACAAAAAAATTCCCCCTCTCCTCGACTACAAGATTGAATTTCTACCAGCATGGCATTTGATAACTGAAATGTGTAGGTATGTTGGGTAAAAATTTCATTGATATACGATGCATAATAAAGTAATCACAGTTAAAAACCCTCAAAAGTGGATCAAAGTTGTATGAGTTGACGGTACTGATGTTAGTGACAATAAACAACTGTTAGTGATACAAACAACTGTGCGAAATTTGTGAAAATAATGTGTGTGGTGTGTCGTCCTCTGTCCACATGAACTGTTTGGAATTTGAACCGTTAACTTCAATTATTAAAGTTAATCAATTGATGAAGTTGAAGACCTATTATAGGTCTGGAACTATTATTTTCCCTCTGCACATATACAGGCCAAATCGCTCACGTTTAACGAGAATAAATGCAGAAAGACTATTAGTCGTGGCAACGTACGCTCAGGCAATGAGAACAGTCGGTGTTTCTGAATAACACAAGCAATAAGTATGTACATACATTATTAACACATTTTTACTCCTATCTCTTTGATCTTCCGTCAATAACATGACAGATTACGAGGCCGGCTCTGCATTACAGCACACGTTAGGAACCCTGCTCAGTCATAACAAATCGAACTGTAGAAACCGCACGTCTCTAACTTTTTTTAGTTTAGACACTATTTAAAAATGTTTAGTGCTATCATCGATATATTTTCTGGAAACATTTAAATATCTTCATCTCTGTCTTAGGTGGAATACCCTGTATACATAATGCTGTTACTGTAAGTATATAAAAATAAGTAACGCTTGTATCTAAAAATTACAGACCGAATACATTAATCTCAAAAAGTAACCATTGCCTTGAGTGGCAACAAATTAAATAAAGGAATTAATACCTTGCTTAAAATGGTCAAAAACAAATTAATATTTAAATTTAATATTTGACATTATAGTGTTTGAAAAACTGTTCAACTACTACGTTAACACCTGTTCGTATTTACAAACCAGCGTGTAAGCGAGAGCTAAATGCAAATAACGAAAATTTGATCGGGCTGTTTTATATACATAAGCAGATTTATGCATTATAAAAAGCCGGTTTTTTTTTTATTATGGCGAAATTTATAATGGAGAACCAGCGACGTGACAACAACGTATAAGGCAGACACCTCGACTGATCATTATTTAAGATTTAAAGTAATGAGTTAATGCGATCATTGGATTTAATAACCTGTCAGTGGTATTAGTTATAAAAAAAAAATACAACCTATAAAATTATATCGACGGCCAAAACTGTTCTAAAGTATAAATTATTTATGAATTTTTAGCAGGTAAAATACAGAACTCCCAACACACTACACTCAGAAAAACATTTCATTTAACCGATATATAAAAAATTAAATTCCCATCCTAATGTAGAAGGGTTAAGATGATTTTCATAAGATGTGATGTAATAGATTTTCTTATTACGTCTCACTATATTAGAAACAACTGTTTTTGTATTTTACAGTACAATATGATCAACTGACAAGGCTACTTGGTCTTATACGTGGATGATTTGATCTTAAAAAAAGTTATTTATTTTTTAGTAAGCTAGAAAATAAAATAAGATTTGCTACAAATCAACACTTTTGTACTGCATACGTACGCCACTGGCCGATCCTGCCGAGACGCCAGGACCCGCGTATGCGCAGTAATACGCCATCCCGGTGCGGAAGGGCAGTATATTCTAACGCAATTTAACACGCGAGACGGTAAACATTCCGAACCCTATTGTTGAGATATCTTAGCAATAATAGGACAGAAATAAGCCGTGAATGAGCTAATGTCAATTATTGCAATGTTTATGTCAAGAAATGAATAAAAATCAATAAAAACAAAAAAATCGCAGTGAAATAATATAAAAAAAATATATTTTGATATATTGATTTGTTGATAAAAAAATTTTAATCATGATTTTTATCAACCATGTTTTTAATTTAAATTTAATGAGTTTCTTCAAATACCTTTTCAAAACAGTTACAACACACTATCGAACCCCAAGAAAGTTTGACAAAAATTGGCGTTTGAAAAGACTTGTCTATAAACATAGATATCTCAAGAGCATTTACACGTCGCGACATTTATAAGGTATACATTTTATCCTTTTTTTGCGAAAAAATGATGAATTAATTGGTATTTTTAATTAAAAAAAAGTTACACCGGTTTTTATGTTTTCAGAAAGCCGATAAGGCGTTCCTTTCTATTTAAAATTACTGACTAATTAATATTGCTCCCCCAAAAAACTTCCAGTCAGATTATTTCGCGCAAAAAGTTATTTACGAAAATCAGAAATAAAATATTTTTGACACCCCGTATGTTGGTTGCCATTAACTTTTGGTATAACGTAACTTCGGTTAAATCGCAATATTTTTACTCAAAAATCTGCAGTTTTGCTGTTTCCCATTAATTACGGGACACCCCGTATATCGTCCACTTTCCGCTCTTTACACAGATGAATAAATTTAAAATCGGTATATCTCAAAAGTTTATTGTTTCCCTATTTCTAACCTACGTCCAACGGATGTTTTAAATAATCCTAGGTGAAGGTCTCATATTCTGAATCAGCTCCAAAATTGGATTGATATCACCAATGGACCATTTTTTTATCAATACTGTCACTATTAACTTTTGGTATAACGTAAGTTCGGTTAAATCGCAATATTTTTACTCAAAAATCTGCAGTTTTGATGTTTTCCAATAATTACGGGACACCCTGTATATTTTCCACTTTTCGCTTTTTGCACAGATGAATAAATATTTAAAATCGTTATATCTCAAAAGTTGATTGTTTCCCTATTTCTAACCTACGTCCAACGAATGTTTTAGATAATCCTAGGGGGAGGTTTCTTATAGTGAATCAGCTCCAAAATTGGATTGTTATCACTGATTTACGTTACTCTAGCATATATGGAACCACTTTTGCAATGTGTATGGCAACCTAGACACCACAAACGGTCACTAATGGACCAGTTTTTCTCAATACTCAGATGCAGTTCTTTGTACAACATAGCAATAACTTATTGCACTAACACAATATTTTGATTTTCTGTAGGATTATTTATTCAAAAAAATATTTAACATAGACTGTACAAGGGGTAGTTTAAACGGGGCAAGTTGATAAATATTTACAATTTTTTTATTAAACTGATTTTAATTTTATTTTAAATGTAAACATAAAAAAATATTTCTACCTTAAGATTATGTAATAGACTGTGAAATCATTTTGGTCGTTGTTTGCCAGATGGGTCAGTCAATAGGTACATGCTGAAAGTCAATTATATTACATACAGCGTCCGCATTCTTGCCATAGATCACAAATCTGTGATTATGTCCTGGGAAGATCCCGACAGCCTACCAATCCTAAGGGACTATTTTAAGAGAATTGAGGGGTATAGATGCAAAACTCACATTATCCACTTTTTAAAATTGTTCAGGAAGAAGGAACTTGGAAACAAACTCAATGGTATATCAATAAAAATTTTATGTAATATGGTAGTTCATAATCAAAATAAAAAGCTGCACAAAATACTTAGAATATGGTTTTATTATCATCATTGACTGATGAAGTGAAATATTTTTATAATGAACCTAAAATTGCAAAGTGCAAAAAATGTTGACAGTAAAAAAGTTCTAACATTCTCACATTGTCCTTAGGAGAATGTCAGTTTTGAAACAATTTACAGATTCCACAATTTAAAATAAATACGAAAATGTGAGTTTTATACCACTTTTAACATTTAAAATGGTGTAGTTCAACACGATGAACAAGATAGCGCCACTAACTCAATTTCGAAAGATTATGGATAATGTGAGTTTTGCATCTCTCAAGATGTGAGTACCCCTCAATTATTTGGTGATATTAAATTTCACAAAGCAACTTTTGGTTATTACCATATTATGAGGAATTTCTTTTGTATTATTTATTTCGTACACAGAACAAAAGTTGTTTGAAGTGAACCACTCTGAGACCGATAATATTAAATCGGTTCAATTTAATGTACTCTTTTTTTAGAATGAGGTCCATTTCAAAAGACACAAACCACCATTAAAGCCAATGTAAGTTTCAGATAATCCCACACTGTTAACAAATGTCAATACATAGTCACTTCGGATCTGCTGCCAACTACATAACAAGGAATATCAAGCGCGAAATTTAAAATTCAATAAAACATTCCATTATAGTTTTTATTTCAATATAATTGGGTGGTGGTTTCACTGCACACATTTAATAGCGCCATCAGTGATGTGCATCGGTTTTTATTTTGTACAAAATATAGATAGTCTGCCAGTTCAACATGCAACATTGATAGTAATGGAATATTGATCATCTTAGTTACCATAACTGAAAAATCTCTAAAAACACGGAAGATTGAAATAAGGACATACGGGACATACATAAATAAGGACATGCCTATAAAGATGGTCTTCACTCTAGATACCTGAAATTCTGAAAAAGGCGAAAACTGTTAATCGACAAGTTATGTCAAATATGGGAACCCCTAGCTACTCGAAAAGGAAACGTGTCAATACCAAGGAATAGTATTGCAAGCTGTGAGTTGAGTGGATAGACATGATACGGTGTCTTATATGTACAAAGAATAAGAATATGAAATTTGCAAACATTGTTTTAACGTTATAACTTATGTCCCTATGTTCATTTGTTAGCAGTAATTTCAAGGTATTCATCAGGTTCATTTTATTTTGAGTTTTAGAGTTTTTTGTTGTTAAAATTAAAAAAAAAATCAGAACTGTCATTGATCCCTGATCCCAATTCGAGAACTAGCCTCCTATATTAAACCACTTATAATTATTTTTGAATTGTTTTGTCACAAATCCACACTTTATAAAGAATAATCCATTTAAAACATTTTACATTAAAAATTATTGTATACTCAACGCCAATTGAGTGGAACACAGAAATTTCGTAATTTTGGAAATCGTGTACGTTTTGAATGAGGAGTCTGAGCCTTAAAAATGCCACGAGTTGATTGCTCTGACATTCGACTACAATATCAAGGATACAACATACGGCAATGTTAATGTGTTTTAGCAAACACATTAACATCAACAGAACAAGGTGTTCTATTTAATGTCCTTCCCTAAATTTTGAAACAATGTATATGTCGTCATCATATATCATCACTAGGGGCAGGAAAATGTGCCACAACGCAGGATCGGACTCGTAATCCGTCATGTCATTGACAGAGGACATATGAGAGACCAAAAAAACAGGAGTAAAAATGTGTTCATCGCGATTTTCCATTTCCCTTTTAACATGGGAAACATTTTGTTTCAAGCTTTGGAATTTTGTAACTCTTCAACCGATTATTAGACTGTTAAGACCAAGACATATTCTTGTAGGGAATTGAACGCACTACAAAAAACGTCTCTTATAATTTTTTAATAAATCTAGTCTTTCAAAAGTTATTTAAGGTTAAAGTTGGACTCACCAGAATTTTTGAGGTATTTTCACTTTTTTGGTGAATCTATAAAACTAATTGCAAAATTTTTGCCTTAACATATCTTTCTCAGTCTTTTTGAAATTGTGAGAGTATCCTCAGTCCATTTGATCGGTAGTTTTGTCAAAAAGTCCAAAGCTTAAAAAAAAATGTTTCCCATGTTAATTAAATGGGAAATGGAAAATCGCGATGAGTCACCTCTTAATATTAAACTTAAGAGCTGATATTTTCACAGTCTCATTTTTTTCGACATCCTGAACAGTATTTTCAAAGTAATTTTTGAAAAAAAATAGTCGATTTTTTTGATGCAGTCTAATGTACATACATATCGCTTGTCATTCAGAAACACCGACCGTCTTCATTGCTTGACCGTACGTTGCCACAAACAGCAGTCTTTCTGCATTTCTTATTGTTAAACGTGAGCAATTTGGCCTGCACATATGGTTACAGAAGGAAAATGATCGTTCCACATCTACTGAAGTTAAAGGTGCACATTAAAGGCCGACATTCTTCTTTTCTAACAGTACCAGTAATATTGTGTTGATGGATATTCGAATCTAAATGTCTTTCACAGCCTCGGCGTCTACGAAATATATATCAACGATACATACAATATGTGATCCGTCTATTGTAAAAACGTCGTAATTTTCAAACAACTTTGTCAGTCTATTCACAAATGGTAACGATTGTGCCAATATTGCAAAAATCCCCACAAAATCAGATAATACATAAATACACTAGACAAACTCAAGACCCATAAAATTATTTTGAACTCGGCGCTCTACTGTCTATCCGCTCGCATCGAGTTAACGTAACATACTACGGAATCGTCGCACGCAGCGTGGCTAAACTGGGTATGGTATTAATTAACCCATTAAATTCAGAAATGGTATACTACGGGTTCCAACTTAAGTTCCATGTACCTTTGCCGTCACTATTTCAATTATTACAACAATTACTATGTTCAACTATCCGAAAATATGCCAGCCCACACAGTGACTAAAAATGTTTACTATTCCTTCCCCAAGTCAAATCTAATGTTATCATGTAAACTAGTATATCTCGAATTATTACTATTACTATTACTGGAAAATATTCTGAGAGGAAATTGTTATATACAGGGCGCTAAAGTTTAGGAAAAAAGGCGTTACTATTCAAAACACTCTGTACAAATGGTGATCTTGAAATTTGCTGTATGTTGTACACTTGATGCTGATGCTGTAGCCAAGTGTCATAGCAACCCACTTCTGCAAATTTTTTTAGGGCAAGACTTAAGGTTTGGTTTTTGACATACAAGGTGATACTCTTTTCGTGTTTTCTTGATTTTGTCTATGTGTACTCAATGACGGTGTGAGGTACAAGATTCCAATTTTACAAGTGAAATAGACTAATGAAAGCTCAATCATCAATAAAGATTTTTTTAAATTACAGAATCAGTGGCGTACATACGTGGGTTCGATGTCCACTTTTTAAATCAGGATTTCTACGCCAATGGATTTTTCTCAGGTTTGACAGGTTCCAGTTACTATTTAGAAAAGTTTAATTGAAAACAGTTTTCTTCCAAAACTTGCTTGATAAAAAAAAGCTTGATTGATAACATTTTCAGATACTTGTCGAGGTTTAAAATATTTCTTTTTATAAAAAAACGAAGCACTTTTGAAAGACAATTGTGGCTAACTTTTTTCATTGCACTTTTCCAAAGACTAAGTGGAACCAGTAGACCTGAAAAAAATCCATTGGCGTAGAAATTTTGATATAAATCGTAGTCACCGAACTCCCGTACGCACGCCACTGATTCTGTAATTAAAAAAGTTTCTTTATCAATAATTAAGAATTCATTAAATTACTTCACCTGTAAAATTATAAACTTGTAGCTCTCACCGTTATTGAGTACACAAAAAAAATATTGAAGAAAAAGTTAAAGAACCCCGCACATTCTTTATGGGAAGTGGCCCTTGGTGAAATTGTCTGAAATTTGAATATGTTGTTCTCCAGAAGCTCCCGATCAAAAGTCCTCATGGGCACGAAGTCGGAAAATGGATAGTTTTTTAGATAGTAGGGTGTCACCAAACAAGAGTTAAATGGACACAATCAAAACTGATAAATACAACTATGGATGCGGCCATCCTATCGATTGAGAGGCAAGGGGACTCACATTAATCAAGAACCTTTATCGTGAGAGGAAAAGGACCCAAAGGCGACAGAATTCTACTATGTCTACGTTGTTGTCCTCTGGTAGCGATAAAAGTAAATAAATAGTTATTATTATTGATTCTGGTATATATATTGAAAAAGAGGTGAGTTTTTGGCAACCGGTCGGTGTCATCGCCAACTCTGTCTAATGGATTGGGATCTGCACCTTCGAAAAACCTTTTGTTAATGAGATAATAGTTGCATTTACATTTCATTAGAGAGAGGAAGAGTTGTCAGTGTTTTTGCGGGTGCCAACTGTCAATGACCACGTTTGATATCTGTTTCTGAATCAGCGATGAGAAAATTCTTCGCTACCAGTAGTAGTGGTCATTTCTTGGAAAAGCGGGCAAAATGGCAGTTTTTGGCAGCTGCCAACTGTCAATGAACAGTTTTGACCTAGTATTCGGAATGAGCGACCCCAAAATCCCATGGATACCCCTCAAAAATAACTCGAGGAACAATGCAAAGACCTAAGGTCCCTTCGAAACGATTTCAGAAAATCATTGGCACCTAAAGCTTCCTACTCCTATAATCTAAAAAACTGTCCATTTCACGACTTCATGCCCATGAGAACCTTTGATCGAAGGCTTCTGGAGAACAATGTATTCAAATTTCAGACAATTTCACCAAGGGCCACTTCCCATAAGGAATGTGCGGGGTCCTTCTATCATCCTGTATGTCGAAAACTAAGCGTTTAAGGATCTATGTTATTATACAGTGTGTCCACGTTAAGGACTTACCACCCTTGTAAAATCTTTACTTTTCGACCGATTTTGATGAACTTTTTTTTTATTAGGTAGATATTCAAAATGCGCATTCACCGAGAGGGTATCATTATTCTTGGTCTGTAATCATGGCCAACTATGACCACTTTTATAGGCTCAAATGTCAAAAACTACTATTAGGGATTTTTTTTTAGAAAAAAAAACTGATGACGAATTCTTCTTTATCATTACTTAAAACATAGCTGTACCGATTTTCATTGTTCTAAAATACAAGGTGTCCGAGAAAAAAAAACGGATTCCTTTTTTTAAATTGTATTATTCAATACTTACAATTTTTTTTACAAAATTAAGAAATTAGAATACAACAAGAGGGAAGTCTGTAAAAAAATTAAATCGTAGTCATTTCGATTAATCCACCCAATTCCCTTATACATTTTTCAATACGTCGACGATTTTTCATCATTACATTTCGTAACTGTTGTCGAGTTATACTCTGACATGCTTCTCTAATGCGATCAGAAAGTTCTTCTCCGGTCTGGGCCCTTGTAGCATACACTTTATTTTTTTATTGTCCCCCAAAGAAAGAAATCAAGAGGTGTAATATCTGGGGATCTCGGCGACCAACGAATAATATGACTACTTCTTCCGATCCAGCAATTAGGAAAATTCTCATTCAACCAATTTGTCACTATGACAGCATTATGGATGGGTGCTCCATCAAGTTGCAAATATAAATTGTAGCGATAATCAAGAGGAAGCTCATCAAGTGCGTCGGTAAACTCTGTTTGTAAAAATCTGAGAAAACTGGCAGCATTCAACTTTTCATAAAAAAAAGTATGGCCCAATAATCTTTTCATTTAAAATGCCACAGAAAACATTTACCTTCGAGGAATATTGTCTCTTACACTCAATTACCCAATGTGGATTATTTTCACTCCACATTCTGATATTTTGTGACGATACAATACCGTTTGTCGTGAATGTAGCTTCATCCGTGTATAAAATATTTTGTAAAAAAAAACAGAATTTTCTAGGTACATACCTTATAGCCATAAACAAAATTCCATTCTTGCCTCAGTATCTCCAGCCTCAAGTGTATGAATAAATTTTGGCTTAAATGGTTTCTTACCGCTTTTTTACACGTCCAGATTTTGCTTTTAGAAATATATAAATTCCTACGCTTGATTTTGGGTAATCATTAAAATAATCAAGAATCATTTGGTTTCCTCTTCGTTCCCTATCACGATGCTGGTTAGGAAGTACTCTCTGTACCATGTACTGGAACTGTACCATGTTGGTCAAAATATTTGTTAATATTTGAAACTGGTTAATATTACATGGTTAATATTGCGTTCTGGATGTCGTCGATTAAACTCATTAGCTGCTTCACGAAAAG
This sequence comes from Aromia moschata, assembly GCA_029963805.1. Lineage (NCBI taxonomy): Eukaryota > Metazoa > Arthropoda > Insecta > Coleoptera > Cerambycidae > Aromia > Aromia moschata. The sequence goes on from JAPWTK010000857.1 coordinate 131,179, forward strand.
TACTTTTCCGTCGTCAACTAATCTTATTATTTCTACTTTTTCTTGTAAAGAATAATACATTTTTATGCTTTTTACGTCTTTAGAACATTATGAACTATTAGTATCTGACAGCTGGTAACTAAGATAAATTCTTTTGTTTTCACAACACACCCCTTTTTTATCAAACAGCAAGAAAAACTAATAATTGATAACTTTCGAACGCGTTGAGCTATTGTCCTCAAATTTGGTAGACGCAATAAACTTGAAGGGGAAAGGTTCGAATTGTTTTTGAGCAAAATCCCCCAAAGGAAAGGGGGTGATTTTTTTCAAAATACGAAATTCTGTTTCTCGGACACCTTGTATTTTAGAACAATGAAAATCGGTACAGCTGTTTTAAGTAATGATAAAGACGAATTCGTCATCAGTTTTTTTCTAAAAAAATCCCTTATAGTAGTTTTTGGCATTTGAGCCCATACAAGTGGTCGTAGTTATCCATAATTACAGACCAAGAATAAAGTTACTCACTCGGTGAATGCGCATTTTGAATATATACCTAATAAAAAAAGTTCATCAAAATCGGTCGAAAAATGAAGATTTTACAAGGGTGGTAAGTCCTTAACGTGGACACACTGTATTTGTTTTACTTAGAATGACTTTTTTTACAAAAACCTTAAGAAGTCATAATCAAAAAAACTAGAACACTCTGTATATATACATATATTTAATATTACATGGCATTTTAACACCATCCATAAAAACATACTTTTCTAGATGTAACAACCTTTAATGCGTATTATAAAACGCGTAATTGCCTTGCAAATAGATTTTAAGATTATATCTAAGCGCATGAATAAGAAGCCCGCAACAAACATTAGATTAAATTATACATTAATATTCATCTTCAAAAAAAAATAGGATTATATATGAACTAACTGCGTTAAAAATTTGACACATTAATTAATATATGTATCAGATTGTTATTCCTTTTAAGTACCGTCGAATTCGAAGTTGATTATATTCGCCCATATTTAGTATTGGCGGACGGAAACCACAAAAGATTAAATCGAAATCGATTCAGTTCGACGCCGATAAAAACTACAGCCCAATTAGGAAAAGAATGAAAAATATTTTGCCTTTTAAGGTACATACATACATTGTATTTTTTGCTGGATTAATACTTTGCTACAAAAAAATAATCTAATAAAAAAATATGCTATTCATTATATCCGCTACAAAAGTGTGACCTTAAACTAAGTTTCAATGGGAAACTTATTTTAAAAAATGAATTTTAAAATTAGTATTCAGTAGACCAAAAAAATAATAATAACACTTTTTCATGATGAACATGATTAATACATGAATAGTTTCACTTATAGCATAAGCTTTCTGGATTCTAGAGTTAATGGAGTGCCACTCAAAGTCATAACACTTATGCGCCATCGGACACCTGGTGCATCCTCCCTGAGGTAGCCACTCAAGCTAAAATTCTAACTACCCAATTCTTTCGAAAAAGGTGGTGTTGTCACCTAAAGGGAAACTCTAACAAGCCAGGGAAGGCCAGCACTCTCTTAATTTGGATTATATAGTTGACGAAAAATCTGAACAGTCACAAAGTAAATGCTCGACTATCCCCTCTTCCTGTTGACAGACTCTGCAAAGGGGTGTTTCACTTATCACCATATTTTGTATGCGCTTCCGTAGCTGACCGTGTCCTGACAAGATTATAGAGAAGTACTACATAAAAAAATCAGTTTGGCTTCAGAGAAACTAAGTCGACACAAGATGAAATGACACAACTCACATCACTAATATATAAATCACTAGATAAATGTCGACCATGTTTATATGTTTTTGTCGACAGCGAAAGCCTTTGACACGGTTAGTCATCCGGATTTACTGAAAGCCCTTGAGGATGTGGGCTTCAGAGCACCGTGTCAGACATTAATGTATAATTACTTACACAATAGAAAATAATGTGTTCAAATTAATAGCAGAGTAAATGGCTTCTGAACTGTTACCTACGGTGTTCCGCAAGGAAAAGTTTTAGGTCCCTTACTATTTACTATTTTATATAAATGGATTTATTTGACTTATCATCTTGTGGGAACATCACAAGCTTTGTGGATGACACGGCAATATTTTACGAGGATAACACTTGGGATCTTCTGAAGAAATAATTGAAGTAGACTTTAAAATTATAATGTATTTTTTTAGTCACAAATTGTTAACTATTAATGTAGATATAACACATTTCATCCCATTTACAAATTATGAACCTGATTTACCAAATTTTACAACTCTTACAATACACTTCAGGAACAATTACTATGAAATAACATTTGTAGAAGATTTTAAATTATTTCTCAATTCTGGTAACTAACTATATATCATGTTTTACCAATGTTTAATAATACTTTGAAGAAATATATATGTGTACGAGTATAGATATATGTATATATATATGTTTCTCTTTTTTTTTTGGCTTGGCTCATGTACCTATACAATTTTATTTCATTTGATACTCATCTTTGTATACATTTTTTTCCTTTCAAGGCATTTTCTGTATGACATGATATTTTGTATATTTTGTTATTTCTTTTGTTTTATTAATTTTATTGTTATCATATGTTACATGCATTATTTTCCACTTCACTTTACGTATCACTGAGTTATGTATTTTTAATATTCTAGTCCACATACAAATTTTCTTTTGTAGACTAATTTCTGTTTATTTATGCAAAAAAATTTAAAATACATATAATTTGATTTGATGTATCGTAAATGTAATGGTACGCATTATTAATAAACAGTTACTATTATCATATTATTATTAAAAAATGCGAAAAATCATGTTTATAATAAAAATATCGGATGTAGTTATTAAGAAAGAAATAATTCAAAAATATATGCCAAAATTTGGTTTTTAGTTTTTAGTTTTTTTTAATTTTCTTCTAATAATTTGAAGGAAATCATAAACAGATGTCAGAAATCTTAGCGATACGATATGAGTTGATTGTATTTTATGGATGAAAATACTGCATTATTTTTTCCTGACCCTTAGAACCCTTTTTTCCTTAGCAGGGCTGCCGCCTTTTATAACCATTCTGAAAATCAGCAAAACTGCACATCTCCACTTAGGACAGTTAATAAGATTACACCGAATTACATGCTAGTATGTTTAATTTCTAGAACAGTGATACGAAATATGTTCACCTTCACCACAGGGACTCTTTTTTTATTTCCAAGCCTTTTCAAGGACAAAATTATGACGTCCTCAAAATACTGTTCGCAAAATAAACTTCTTTTACTGACTACTATAGACGGTTCACCTCTAATGTTTCACTATAAAGGAGGATGTCGAAAAAGGGCGATTTTTTAGACCCAAAAAAATATCAAATATTATTGAGTTAAGGTTTTTGCGTTACATTTTGGATCAAAAAATCGCCCTATTTCGACGTCCTCCTTTGTCAATAGAACTCTGGAATACTGAAGAACTAAAACTATATTACTTTCTATAAAATATTAAACGTTTCATCAAATAATGTCACTGTAACTAGCATTTGCTGTGCATTTACCTGTCGCGCTGTCTAATCAATGCAAGTATTTGTTTTTATTACACATCAACGACCCACTTTATATAACAAGTAACCAAATATTTAGCTTCTCCGAGAACAGTAACCTTATCTATCGCATTTGATATTCCAGCAACATTATCAACATAAAAGACGTAGCAGACTTATTCCGTTTAGGTACTATTTTTTTAGATCCTTCTACATAACAGCATCGAAAAAAATTGAAATTCGAACATTGCTGTATTAAAATTGCATTGACTACAAAGCTTAATACTGTTCACCTCACAGTACATCAGTCTTCATTATGGCTATCTTTTTTTCTGTTACTTCATTGTTCTCTAATGATGCTATAAATCAATAATAATAATAACTAGATCTCGGAGGTTAATAATATATGCGTACCTTACCACGTACTTGGAGACAGCTCCAGGATACCACTATCAGTAATGCCACGAAATGTTAAACAGGTCTCTACTATACATGTTATGATGACACATGCGCCATAAGGCTGTCAACATTATAATAACAGTTTCGGCAATTCGGTGGAGCCCATGTGCCAAACATGTGCCATGGATTAAATTAATATACACTACTCACAAAAATTAAGGCACTTCAATTTCCTATACGATCATTGGTTGCTGATATATCGATGGCTGAAGACAATAGGGTCCTTTTTCGTTCAATTTCGGATAGCTCCGCGACAAATGGACGTAGCAAACAATTTAAAAAAGTAAATTGAAGCTGAATAAACAAGATATCTGGTCCATATGGTCGTTTAACTGAAAAACTTTTTTCTGAGCCCTGGAGCGAGAAAAAAGAATGCTAAAAATTTGGAAAAAAAAATTTTGCGCTATTTCTTCGGATTGCGTTAAAACCGTGGCGTCTAAAAATTTTACAGTTCCGAAAACTAGTCTTAGAGCCACTTAGATACAGCCCGTCAAAAATCGGGGAAAATATAGATTTTTTTTTGCTCCCTTAATTTTTGTAAGTAGTTTATGTCCTTGAATTTATAAGATACCCCTTGATGGCTTGTGCCTCGTCCAGTCCCCCAACCACTTCGTTAGCTATGTTCTGTCCTTTAACATCCATCGTTTCGTCAATACTTAACCATATACATAGGTTTATCGTGCAATTCTGAGACGATATTGTTTTTTATGTCTTCACATTGTGGTCACATAATGGTGACATATGACCACCTAACAATTGTTTCTGCAGGCAGACTAACTACGCCGTACTTTACATTCACAGCGTTCTGAACAAATTGTTCAAACGCTACCATCATTTTGACTAAACCAAGATAAATACAATTGTCTTTGTCTCGCACACACACACACACACCACCGCAGCAGAAGCTGTCCCGACATTTTTATATTCTAATTCGACGTTTCATGCACACGAATTGACCACCTCAGTTTAGCTAATACTACCAATAAGTGTAAATTACGCTCTAGTTAACACGTGCTGTAAGAGTGGAGCGCGGAACACGGCAGATGGAATATAATTGTGTTATTTGATTAAACTACGATTGTACTGTGTACATATATACTTTATTAATGTGGCATATATAACAGTATTCCATTCGCGTTAAGACCGGTCCTATATACAAGTATTATTAACCTACGGACTCTTATAATAACCTACTTAATACTTTGACTTAATCTTATTGAAACTTCAAGGCTTTAGTAGCTGTTGTTGATAAATAGGTGTTCAATTTTTTTACACCAGAAATTACAACCTTTCCTACAATCAGAACATGAAACTAAAAATTATCCTTTAAAATTTATCTCGGTCTTTTTTGTGTAGATTACGTTATTAATTTTTTTTACACATTTAGTGTTCAATTTAGCAACAGTGAAATTATTTTTTTGATGTATCACTTCATTAATAAAGGCAATGGTATAGAGATACAGGCCACATAAATACGTAAAAATATAACGTAGCTAAAATGAAAGCAGATTATATCACTCGTCATAACCGGAAACGTCAAGTCTGTCTTTAGAACAATAACCGCGTCTTCGCAAGTCATTTCGGAAGCTAAATCTGCAAGTCAGTTCTTGTGATCTGCGATTATATGTATATTGTTTGCAAAGATAAACAGCACTGCATCTCTTACTTCAAAATAAAGCTTACCGTTACATTATCACGCGATTATTAATACCGTTGAGATTTAAAATGTTCCACTTTGTTGCATCAACGTTTGTACAGAATAGATTTAGAGCGTAAACTGAACTGTATGTACTCTACGAATAATTTTAACAAACTTGAAAAATACTGCTGCACAGAAAACTTCCATTCAAATAGCAACGGAGAATAATGAAAAAATAAATAACCTTATAAAAAATATAATATGTATCTAGCAAAATAACACATGCACTGTTCTTACATATATTCTTCTGAAAATATAGATGGTATCATCCAAACTTCAAGCGTCATATGAAACCAACGACCACGGAAAAAACATCACTGAGTATAAATCGACAAGGTGAGGCTTATTACAGGGTCGCACTAGCCCATACAATTACCTACGTATAAAAAAAATATGTGTCTTCCTTTATAAATGCTTGTTAACAAAATTGAATGTCGCAGGAAGCTGGGTAGAAAACAATTCCTTGCTGTTTGCCGGAAGCTGTATGACAGCTGTGACCCTCCCAGCTAATACAACACAATTACTGTAAATTAGTGTAAACTGTTCGGCATTAATTCAAAATATTTTAAATACAAATCTGAAATATATCTAGATCTACGTGGTGTATCCATTAAACTGTTCTCGAGTTATTTGAAAATTTTATAAAATACCAAATAATTTTACTTCTTACAAATAAATTGTATAATTAAGCCACTGTTAAAAAAATGTGTCACCCCTAAAACATTTTTAACCTGACAGGCCTAAGATATGAATTTAAAACGTGGATGGATTGGAAGACAAGACGAGGATAAGAGGAAGTCACGAGGATACCAAAGTTGAGGAGAAAAAAAGGAGGAGGATAATGAGAACAAAAGGACAAAAAGCAGACAAAAGGAGGACAAACTGAGAAAAGGGGGAAGGACAACAGGAAGACAAAAAGAGGACAAATTAAGGACAAAAGGGCAAACAGTGGACAAAAGTAGGACAGAAGGAGGACAAAAGTGGAACAAAGGGAGGACAAAAAGTGGGCACAGGAGGATAAAGGGAGGATAAAAGCATAAACATGGGAGGACAAAGGGATAAGGAGGACAATGAAGTTAAAAACGAGAAAGGGGTTAAGCAGGACAAGGTGAGCAAAATGTGGTTAAAGACGGCAGAGAGAACAAATAGGGGTTTAGGAGAGCAGGGACTAAGGAAGGACAAAATGACAAGAAGAATAAGGAGAACAAACGGAGGTTAAGGAGGACAAGTAGCACAAAAAGAAGTTATGAAGGATAAAAAGGAGCTTAAGTGGGACAAGGATGGTAAATGGAGGACAAGTAGTATGCAGAGGTTAATGAGGGCAGGTAGTTCAAAAAGGTTAAAAACACCTAAGGGGACCAAGGTGGAATATGAGGTTAAGGTGGACAATTATGTCAGAGATGACAAGGAGGCATATTAGTCAATGTCAAGAAGGTCATAAATGTTAGTTATGACTAAGAAAGTTAGATCAAACTATTGTCTAACTAAGTTAGATGAATTAAAAAAAATCGCGGATATTAACTAGATTAAGAAGGCTAAGGTGAACATTCTAGAAAAGTCAAGGTCAAAAAGATTAAATACTACATTAATCAGACCATGTTACATGAATCTAAATATTTCATTCCAAATAGACCGTTTGACACAGGTTTAAAAAGGTAAAAGAGATCGCAGAAGCAAGGAACTTCGCTTTCCTACCTACTAATACGTAAGTGATTATTCTCTTTTCTTGGTTTTCTTTTTCATACAGTCCATTCTTGTCGCAGATATTTAGATAGTAAAACCTACTGAATTAGTAACAAACAATTTGTAGTTGTAACTCACACAGACTTATGGAAGAAACTGTCTTAGTTGGAAAACCCGATACAGACCGAGTTTTTATTAGGTACAAGTGTGACTCGGCGTTTTTTTAAGTTAATTTTTTATTTGAATAAAGTAGATAACTTTTGCCTATTGCATTGTTTTCTACCATGTTCTGCCTCTTAAACGCTAGCTACCCATATGTGATATATGTACTATACTTGATATATAAGCTTATGCGTATTTTTTATTTTGTGCTCTTTAGATGTCTACATTTGTGCCTGGATCATTTGCGGGATCATTTGCAGGAAGCTTTGCTTTTCATCTTCAACCTCAAGAAAAGTGCTACCTAAGCTCATCAAATACTTTCTAGCGCTTATGGCAACAATGCTCCTTCATTAAGAACCTGTCAAGAGCGGTTTAAACGATTCAAATCTGAAGATTTGGACGTCAACGACAAGGAACACGGAAAGCTGCAAACTTCTGCAACCAGGCGAAACAGTCAACGCTCATCGCTATCAACAACAATTAACGCAGTTACGCCAAGAAATCGTAGTGAAACGACAGAAAGCGCAGATCGACATACAAGTTGATACTGCTTCATGACAACGCAAGGCCGCATATCGCACAATCGGTAAAAACACACTGAAAAGTTTCAAATGGAAAATGGTTTCACCTCTTTCGGTCAATGACACATGGTCTGGCCAACCAGCGCTTCCAGAATCGCGAAGAACTTCAAAAATGGCTTGATGAATGGATTGTCTCGAAATCAATAAATTTCTTTACGATGGCATCCATAAACTAACCAATCTATGGGAAAATGTATTTAACAACGGAAATTATTTTTAATAAATGTTAAGTAT